>JAMPIV010002861.1:0-160000 GCA_024509875.1 Oreohelix idahoensis
CCCGGGGCGGCCGCCTACATCTGCCCTCCCCCCTTTTCACTACGCCGCATGTATCAAGTGTGTGTGCGTGACATGGAAAGAAGTCAACAGCAGATTTGATAAACAGCACTTGGTACTTGGGTTGTGGAGAAATATGATCACCCAAGCCAGCTAGCATGGTATGTAAAAATGAAGAAGATTTTAGAATAGAAAGCGAATTAGTATTAATAAATTAAAAGGATACATGGGGAATGAATACCGAATTAAAGAATAGACCCACTGCTTTGTCAGGCATGTCGTACAAGGCAACATGTCGTACAAGGCAACATGTCGTACAAGGCAACATGTCGTACAAGGCAACAAATATGAGGTTGTACATGAAGCTGGCAACCTCATCATGTACAACAAATTGCTATGACAACCACTGCTGCCTGTGAATGATTGGTGCAAGCTTCCAGTAAGGGGGAGGAGCTACAGTGTTGGCTCCTAGCTCTATAAGGAGCGAACAGGAACACGATGATCAGTTGTTAAAATCATCTTCCTGTGTGCCCAATTGTCAACCCTGTTAAAATCATCTTCCTGTGTGCCCAATTGTCAACCCTGTTAAAATCATCTTCCTGTGTGCCCAATTGTCAACCCTGTTAAAATCATCTTCCTGTGTGCCCAATTGTCAACCCTGTTAAAATCATCTTCCTGTGTGCCCAATTGTCAACCCTGTTAAAATCATCTTCCTGTGTGCCCAATTGTCAACCCTGTTAAAATCATCTTCCTGTGTGCCCAATTGTCAACCCTGTTAAAATCATCTTCCTGTGTGCCCAATTGTCAACCCTGTTAAAATCATCTTCCTGTGTGCCCAATTGTCAACCCTGTTAAAATCATCTTCCTGTGTGCTCAATTGTCAACCCTGTTAAAATCATCTTCCTGTGTGCCCAATTGTCAACCCTGTTAAAATAAATTTCGTTTGTCCCTAGCATGTTGGAGATTCACAACTGAATACTTTCTTACTACTGATTGTTTTCTCAGGTCTTTACGTTATAATAAATATCAAACTTTATGATCATACTTTGATTGGGTTTGCTAGTAGTACAGAAGTTTTAATTGATAACATTAAAGTTTTGTGTGAGAACTTGACATTCAAAATGAATTAGATAGCTGTTCCACATTAAACTGAAGCCTGGTGGAGTAGGAAAACTATAACAGGGCCGATAAATAACACTGACAAACATCATTTTTCTTTCTTATATAAGAATAAGTGTTCTTAGGTCAGTTTCTTGCGCTGATTTCAAATTTGAAATCCGTTTATCTCTATCACATCAGGTTCTTAAGATATTTGTGAATAAATATATTTTTGGGAAACCATTATTTGCTCCGTTTCAATTTTACCATATAACTTATTAAAAATTAATAAAATGCAAAATAATTCTACTTTTTATACTGCTAAAAGATGCATGACATATTTTACGCTACTTTTTAAATAGTTACTGTATTTTTAAATAATTCTGAGCGAAATATGGCTTCTAGAAGTTGTAGAAATTCGGCTGATCTGTTCTGTTACGTGTGCGGATATTTTACCGATCGTGTTCACCAGAAAAACTTTACACCATTACTAAAGAAAGCATATGAACTTTATTTCGATTCGAAAGTTGATGATGCAAATAAATCTTGGAAGCCAAATGCAGTTTGTTCGGCTTGTGCAAATACATTGGCAGTTTGGTTATGAAAATCGCCGAAGCATAATTCGATGCCTTTTGGAGTGCCAGTAATATGGCGTGAACTGACAAATCACGCTACTGATTGTTACTTCTGCTTGACAAATATCCATGGTTTCACTTTTAAAACTAAAAAGTCTGTGGTTTATCCAAATATTGAATCGGTTTCGAAACCAGTGCCTCGTGATCCAATCACGTGTCCGATCCCAGTTCCACCAGAACAATATCCGTTGGACGTGAATGAACCATCAGAAAGTGATAGTTTACCTGCTTTAGAAACTAATTCTAACTCGGATTATATACCGGTGAATGATGGTGTTCACTTAATTAACCATTGAGAACTTTCAGATCTAATACGTGATCTCGCTCTTACCAAAGGACATCTGGAATTACTCGGTTCGCGACTCAAAGAATGGAATCTTTTAGCGCCCAATACTCCGATATCTAAATTTCGTCATAGACACAGGGAACTTGTTCAATACTTTGAGATGGATGATGACATTTGCTATTGCAAAGATGTAAACGGTCTAATTGTGCACCTCGGTCATGAGCACATAGTCAATGAATGGCGACTTTTCGTCGACTCTTCCAAGACTAGTCTAAAAGCCGTGTTATTGCATAGCGGAAATTTATTTTCATCAATTCCAGTCGCCTACTCTGTTAGTATGAAAGAAACTTATGACAATATGGCTATACTTTTGGCAAAAATAAAGTACAATGACTACCAATGGCGGAATTGTGGAGACCTAAAGGTCATTGCAATTCTCACGGGCATGTAGACTGGGTAGACTAAATTTTGTTGCTTCCTATGTGAATGGGACAGCCGCAACAGACAGGAACATTATGCAAGAAAGGTGTGGCCTAGGGATCGTATGCAACTAGGGCATAAAAATGTAATACACGAGCCATTAGTTAACAAAGACCATCATTTTACCACTGTTACATATAAAGTTGGAGCTCATGAAGAATTTCGTAAAAGCGTTAGATAAAACGAGCAAAGCTTTCACTTATCTTCGAGAAAACTTTTTAGCAAGTTAGCGATGCAAAGATAAAGGAAGGTATCTTTGTAGGACCTCAGATTAGGAAAGTTATTGCAGACAAACAATTCGAGAACTTGTTACATGGTAGTGAACTTCGCGCATGGATGGCATTCAAATCGATCGTCGATAACTTTCTGGGAAATCACAAATCTGTCGACTATGTGCATATTGTTAAGCAGTGCATAGATGCATACAGAATTATGGGCTGTAACATGTCCCTCAAAATCCATTTGCTCGATTCACATCTTGACTTTTTCCCTGACAACCTTGGCGAAGTCAGCGATGAACATGGAGAACGATTCCATCAAGATATCGCCGTAATGGAGTCACGTTATCATGGACGGTGGAGTGTGAACATGCTTGCCGATTATTGTGGGATGCTTCATCTCCATGTACCACATGCCATTCACAGACGAAAGTCGACTGCAAAGAAATTCAAGCCTACATAACTGTTATACTTCTTGTCCGAATGATGTTGCAGTATAATTTCTGCAAGACTTGTAGAAGCTCTGTATAGCATGAATCAGAGGTGCTGGAATATTCTTCCTTGCCAAACAGTCCCAAAGTTTGCTCCAGGGGACCCTGTCAAACGCCTTTTCCAGATCTAAGAAACAAAGATGGATCTCACTCTTATACTCAAGGGCCTTTTCACTCAACTGTCTGAGTGTGAAGATTAGGTCTTGAGTACTTCGGTTTGCTCGGAATCCGCACTGGACCTCATCCAATTGTGGCTCAGCTAGGCGTCGGAGTCTCTGCTCTAGGATTCTAGAGTAGATTTTACCTGGGACACTGAGAAGGGATATGCCTCTATGGTTTCCACATTGTCGATTGTCACCCTTTTTGAAAATTGGTGTTATGATGGCAATCTCCCAATCCTTTGGTATGGTCTTGTTGCACCATGCTGCCTGTAGGACCTTTAAGAGTAATAGGTCGCCTGATGCTCCCATGTACTTAACCATTCTGGTGTTATACCATCATGCCCTGCTGCTTTGCCCATCTTGATTTTCTCTAGTGCTGCCCTCAGTTCTTCCATCTTTATGTCATCTTCACCATCATTGGTTTTCTCTTCTGTGCTAGTGGTTATCATTTCTGCGTTGTTAAAAAAACTTCAATTGCGTATTTCTAGAGATCCCGACCTGATAGAGAAAAACGGTTTGCAGATTTAAAAACAGCGCATTAAAATTGACCAGAAAAACATAGAAATGTTAGAGAAAGAAAAAAAAATTTTTTTTTTGTTAGCCAGTGTAATCAAAGATCAAGAGTGTGTCCACGATGGAGCCGAGAAAACAAAATAACAGAAAGATGAGGGATTTCAAGAAGAACTTGAACTTGATCAGTATAACCCAGGATGCTCATCACGTGGAAGAGACAATAATAATTAGACAGCGAAGGTTGTATTTGCATCTGGCCAGTTGGTGCAATCGCAACCTTCATTCTCTCAGGTTGCTGGATTTACATCAACTGCCTTCGTGTCTCTTTTGCACACGTCTCTGAACCGCAGCTGCAGAAGCCCGGCTGTTCTTTTACTATCTGTCAGTGGTCAGTATAAAATATTTTGGGGGATGCCACAATCTTCCATGCGGCGAACACGGCCATATGCATTCATGCTTTGAAGGTCTGCGCGTGACAGCACCTCGTCGTTTGTCACTTTATTATTTAGATTATGTGGTTTATTTAGATCACATTGTTTATTTAGCTCACATATCATTAAGATTACATGGTTTATTTAGATCACATAGTTTATTTAGATCATAAAGTTATATAAATCACATGGTTTGTTAAGATCACACATTTTATTTAGATCACATTGTTTATTTAGATCACATGGTGTTCTTAGATCACAGATGTTTATCTAGATCATATGGTTTATTTAGATCATACAGTTTATTTAGATCATATCGTTTATTTAGAACATATAGTTTATTAAGATCACAGAGTTTATTTAGATCACATAGTTTATTAAGATCACATAGTTTATTTAGATCACATAGTTTATTTAGATCACATAGTTTATTTGCATCACAGAGTTTATTTGGATATGGTTTATTTAGAACATATGGTTTATTTAGCTCACATGGTTTATTTAGCTCACATTGCATATTTAGCTCACATAGTTTATTTAGATCACATTGTTTATTTAGATCACATGTTTTATTTAGCTCACATAGTTTATTTAGATCACATGGTTTATTTAGATCACATGGTTTATTTAGAACACATAGTTTATTTACATCATATAGTTTATTTGGATCACATCGTTTATTTACATCACATGGTTTATTTAGATCATAAAGTTTATTTAGATCACATAGTTTATTTAGATCACATAGCTTATTTAGATCACATGGTTTATTTAGATCACATGGTTTATTTAGAACACATAGCTTATTTACATCACATGTTTTATTTAGATGACATGGTTTATTTAGATGACATAGTTTATGTGGATCATAAACATTAGATCACACACTTTATTTAGATCACTATTTACACCATATAGTTTATTTGGATATGGTTTATTTAGAACATATGGTTTATTTAGCTCACATGATTTATTTACCTCACATTGCTTATTTAGCTCACATAGTTTATTTAGATCACATTGTTTTATTTAGCTCACATAGTTTATTTAGATCACATTATTTATTTAGATCACAAGTTTTATTTAGATCACAAGTTTTATTTAGAACACATAGTTTATTTAGATCACATGGTTTATTTAGATCATTAAGTTTATTTAGATCATAAAGTTTATTTAGGTCACATGGTTTATTTAGATCACAAGGTTTATTTAGATCACAAGGTTTATTTAGATCACATAGTTTATTTAGATCACATGGTTTATTTAGATCACATGGTTTATTTAGATCACATGGTTTATTTAGAACACATAGTTTATTTACATCACATAGTTTATTTGGATCACATCGTTTATTTACATCACATGGTTTATTTAGATCATAAAGTTTATTTAGATCACATAGTTTATTTAGATCACATGGTGTATTTAGATCACATAGTTTATTTAGATCACATAGTTTATTTAGATCACATGGCTTATTTAGATCACATGGTTTATTTAGATCACATGGTTTATTTAGAACCCATAGTTTATTTACATCACATGGTTTATTTAGATGACATGGTTTATTTAGATGACATGGTTTATTTAGACCACATTGTTTATTTAGATCATAAAGTTTATTTAGATCACACAGTTTATTTAGATCACATAGTTTATTTACATCACATGGTTTATTTAGATCACATGGTTTATTTAGATCACATGGTTTATTTAGATCACATGGTTTATTTAGATCATAAAGTTTATTTATATCACATAGTTTATTTAGATCACATGGTTTATTTAGATCATAAAGTTTATTTAGATCACATGGTTTATTTAGATCACATAGTTTATTTAGATGACATATTTTATTTAGATCACATGGTTTATTTAGATCACATATTTTATTTAGCTCACATGGTTTATTTAGATCACATGGTTTATTTCGATCACATTGTTTACTTAAATCAAATGGCTTATTTAGATCAAATGGTTCAAATTAATCACATGTTGATCAGAATCAACATAACTGCACTCCAGGCAATCCCATAGGGGTTCAGTCTCCCTCAGTATACAGTATGTCGAAAAGTGTGAATGCTAACTGTTCATGTAAAGTGCTGGTTGTATACACGCCGGATACATCCTCTCATACACCCATCGCTGCTAGTCTTACGCTTGATGTCAAATTTCACAATCTTTCCCTTGTTGATTTCTTCTTTGTTCGCTCAAAGATCGTCCAGCGAGATTTCCCCAATAATTTACTATATAAAATAAAAATAAAAAGTCAATCTTTAATTTCATAAAGTAAAAATAAGTCAATTTTATTTATTCATAACATTTATTAAAAAGCTAATCATGTAACTTCAACACGTGATGTAAAAAAATATGTATAAGTAAATATAAAAATTAATATTATAAGAGAGTTGGGTGCTCATGCAATCTGTAAAACCTTGCAAAGTTTCCTTTCAAGTGTTTGATTGTCGTTGGGCCTTATTAGAAGCCGATTTCATTTGTTGACGATAATACTCAAAGGCTGAGGAAGAATCTTTGAAAATAAAAAAAAAGGAGACAAGGTTAAAAGTAAGGACAATAAAGCGTGTCATTTCCTGTATTTCTTATTTTTCTCTGGTTATCTTATCATTCTCCTTTCTTCTTTCTTTATCTGATTTGTTTTTAAACGATTAATCGGTCATCACTGTTCATTTATTCATCTATCTATCTATCTATCTATCTATCTATCTATCTATCTATCTATCTATCTATCTATCTATCTATCTATCTATCTATCTATCTATCTATCTATCTATCTATCTATCTATCTATCTATCTGTCTGTCTGTCTGTCTGTCTGTCTGTCTGTCTATCTATCTATCTATCTATCTATCTATCTATCTATCTATCTATCTACCTACTTACTTACTTACTTACTTACTTACTTACTTACCTACCTACCTACCTACCTACGTACCTTCCTATCTATCTATCTATCTATCTATCTATCTATCTATCTATCTATCTATCTATCTATCTATCTATCTATCTATCTATCTATCTATCTATCTATCTATCTATCTGTTGTTCGTATTTTTGCCATTGTAGCTCTAAGCATTTTTGTTGTTCTATAAATCTACCTAGATACAAAGGAATTCACGCTTTCCTCGCGTGATTTCCAGGGTTAGAGATTTAACAAAGATCCTGTGATGCACCTCCACGAAGTGAATCCCTGGAGTCAGGGACCGAGTGATGAAAAGGCAGTTTCCTTTTTCATTTGTCCAAGTAAAACGCATGACCAATTTTTAGCTCGTTAATTCCCCCCCCCCCCCCCCCCCCCCCCCCCCCAACCCGTCACTACGTCTTATTGCAGTCCTCCCCAGCTTCTTATACAAAATATCTAGTCAGAAGAAAGTTTCGAATTTCTCCCACAAAGACGACATGACCAGTGACGAGATCACCAGTGCATCTCAAACGAGCAGGGAAATCTAGAATACTGTGTGACGACACAAACATTGGACCATAAGACGTGCCTAGGCCATTATACGCAATATTGTTTCGGTCATTAGTTCAGTCTCTTATCCTAAACATTCAGTAGGTTTTATTTATTGAATTTTCAAATTAAAATAAAATAGAATCAAGGATGAATTTCAATCACCATTTTCCTTTCCGCTCCTTATGGAGCATGGATCCTTGCAGGAATCCTGCCTAGCATTCACATGCTCTAGTGTAGTGGTGTTTTCTGTGATCATTTGTTTTACATCCTGAGGTTGCCAGCCTCATGCACATACTCATATTTGTCGCCTTTTACGACATGCCAAGAATGAATTTAGACAACAAAAATGAGAAATATTTGCAGTTAATCCGAGTGAACCGTCACCTTTTTGAGGAATGTAAGGCGGCAGCTGCAACATGTTCCTGACAGAACGCCACATGGTCTGTTGGAAGAAAGGGTGGTCTTTCACGTTCATGGAACCTTGTTCTGAGAGGGTTACAGCTTCACTGAATCCCAAGCGACGTCGGGGGTCCTTGAAAAGAATCTGTGGAAGGTAGCCGTAGAAGAAACAAACTTGTGTAAACAGAAGACAGGAGGAACCCCAGATAGAAATATCAGCGCTGAAACAACCAGATATAAAACAGAAATATTTAATCGATGTCAAAAATAAATATCAACAGTTATTGACAGAAAGCATGGAGCAGTATAGAAGAGAAAACCCAGAAGAAAAAGCAACCGCAAAATGGGAATGCTTAAAAACAAGCATACAATCAGCAAATGCAAATTTACCTAAAAAGGAGTCTAAGAAAAATCAAATTTGGATGACAGATGACATCTTGAATAAAATGGCAGAAAGAAAGAAAGCAAAAAACACTCCAGAATATAAAACAATAGACAATGACATACGTACTATGTGTAGAGAAGCAAAAGAACGGTGGATAGAAACAAAATGCAAGGAAATAGAAGACTTGGGAGCAAAGCACATGACAAGAACTGGGTCGTCAAATGTGTTTACCTTCGCACAAGATTACTTTTGGCAGAGATGTAGATAGAAGTGCAATGAAGAAGTCAAGAACCCTGCTGCACAGCGCTGAGCAATGGTTAACTTATATCTGTCCATCGCCTTTTGTGAAGGATTTAAGAAATGGTTTTTAGCCCGTTCAAGCCCCCAGCTGTGTTAATTCAGCGAATTCCTCTTATAATGGTATAGCTCTATTCAGAGGTAAATATATGTCTAGTTATATATATATATATATATATATATATATATATATATATATATATATATATATATATATATATATATATATATATATATATATATATATATATATATATATATATATATATATATATATATATATATATATATATATATATATATATATATATATATATATATATATATATATATATATATATATATATATATATATATATATATATATTCTGGCTCGTACGTTTGCTTTCGTACATATAAAACTGAAACGACTATGATTGTTTAGTTTTAAAACAACAGGTAACAAATTTAATAGTGAATTAGTCTTTAACAGTTTAAAATAAATATGGAAAGATTTATGAAATTTTAATCGATACAAATTTATTGTCATCGAGACGTAGATGGGAGTTTTAGGAAAATTTGCTGGTGCCTGTTTTACACAAAAAACTTAACTCTAGGTTAGTCTTGCAGCTGTGGTTCATCAATTATGTGATGACGAAAGCCTTCTCCACACTCTCTTCCACTGTAGGCGGTTAGGGTGGATGTTTCTCTCTCACACTAGTGGCGTTAGTACCACAAATCGTCTGATGGCTTGCAACTACGAACTTTAAACTTCCGCTAAGTACATTTGTTTGGAGCACTCTAACAGGCCCACGTTCCCGTTGTCCGCCCACCAATGTTAAACTCTCAGAAGAATTTAATTCTCGAGCACGCACAACCTAACTCCGAGAAGATGTTTAAAATTCACCAATATTACTCTGAGGATTAATGGGGAAAATGTGTCTGGACACTGAGAATATGATTTGTGCCTGAACTAACATTAGCGAGTTACATACATCTCAAAAATGATATGCTACACTTGAGGCACACGTGATGTAATCATCACTCATTACTGCTCCAGTCGGAGTCCTGGGGTCACCTCTGCTGTCGGGTTTCCGCACGACTAGTCAGGAACAGTCACCAGCTCTTGCAGTAGTGGTTCATGCATATAGTATTTTCATATGTTGAGGTTTCCACCTAGTATATAACCACTTAGCAAGAAACCTGTAAAATTTACATTAGTAAATAAATTGTTTACACTTACCCCAACATTTTTGGGAATACACAATCTCCTTGCACAGATTTAGACTGGATACAGCTCGGTATTAGATGCTTCGAATCACTTAAGTCTGGAAATTAGAGTTGATTCCTCTGACGACGGGTGTTCTGCGAAATCACTGGGACTGGGAAAACTTGCGTTTAATTCCTCTATGACTTGCGATCAAATTCCTAAGTTTCCAGTCTTGTATTAAAAATGAGGGTTTACTTATGAATTCCAAAGTTGCCCAATACTCCATCTGTTACTTATAGTTGTGGAATTTCTCTAAGTCCAATATCTCTTTTTCGTTCTGGCTTTTAGGAGTCGCTAGTCTGACGTTTGCGCTGCAGTGTGTGCTGTGACTCCGATTTTGTTACATTATATTTCCAGTTTCCAAGTTCTAATTCCAGCTGTGTTTCCGCTTAATTTTCCAATGACATACATTGTATATTCCGGCGTCTCAAATCAACCAATCCAATCGAATCTCGTTCAACACTACGTGGGTAGGGTACTTCAAATTTAAAAAAATACCCTCACGTGTTTCAAAATGTTAAATTTAATATCCACGCGTGACTTTTTTATATCGTTGCGTCAGACTTCCGCTGGCATCTTGTGCTATCTTCACAAACAAATGTTGTGCACTGATACTGCCCCGATGCTATCGTCTGCAAATCTTGAGTTTCCAGATAGATTTATCTGTAATCTCGATACAGAACGTACATCGGAAGCGATTACCTCATTATCTCCCGTCTTGTGCAAACATGAAGGGATAGTCGCTAGCCACCTGGAGTCAAGTGACGGACCGTCACGTTCAAAGGGATCAATATAAATGACCGTCTCTATAAAATGTGGCCAGACGAATGAAGCGAAAACGTATCAGTCGCTGATCGGTCAAATTACATGGCGTTATTATAGTTCTGTCTGGGATCGGTTTGAAGCAAATATGTGAAAATTAACGATAGTCTCGTGGCCGATACTTCAGTAGGGGTGTGGAGTGTTAGAGACTTCACCCTTCTGATCCAACGTGGAGAGCAAAATAATGAATGAAAGAGCAAAAAATATGCCAAATAACAGCGATGAGTAAGAGGAAGAGAACAATGAAGAAAAAAGTTATACTGCAGGAGTAGACGTGAGATCGCACAACCATATCGTCAAACCAAGCCAAGTGTCGTTGGAACAAGAGATGACAAGACCAAGACAAGTGTTGTTGGAACAAGAGATGAGAAGAAAAAGCTGGCGATGAATAGGACAAACATGGAAGACACCTGTTGATAGCATTACAAGCCAGTCATTGTTTCAGATTTCCCAGGTTAAGAGAGATACAGAAATACAGAAAAACACATGGAAGAAAGAAATGGAAACAAGCATTAAAGGGATGAGGAAGGCATAGTGTCACGGGGTTTGCTTCCCCTTTGCTCTGTAGTAGTGGTCCACCAGTGGCCAAAGCTCAAGAGTATCTAAAAAGGGTCTTCAAAAGTGTCTACTTCGCACAAGATTACTCTTTGCAGAGTTGTAGGTAGAAGGATAATGATGCTTCTATCTCAAGGTAGTATTCACAAGATAATGCAGAAGTCAAGAACAATGTTGCATAGGGCAGAGCACTATTAACTTATATCTGATCCGGCACCTTTTGTGAAGTTTTAAGCAATGGTATGGCTTGTTCGAGCCCCCAGCTGGTTTAATCCAGCGACATTCCTGTTATAAGTATTTTTGACTCTATGGCTGTAACTATATGTATATGTATTAAAGATTTTAGATCATACACGCGCTCTCTTATCTATAAGAACTGAATCAACTATGAATATGTAAAATAACATATAACAAATTTAATAATCAATTAGTCTGTAACAAATTTAAATAAATATAGATGAAAGTGACTTTAGAAGGTTTTTAAATTGTCTTCACTGAGACTTCATTGGGGGACTAATGATTATTGTCCGTTGCTTGCGCCTGTTACAAAAAAACTTAACTGGTTGAGTACTGCAATGGGTCGTTGTCATGTCTTTTGTGATGAGGACTCTTCTCTAGAGGCGTCTAGATGAACTTCCCTTCTAATGTCAAGGTGGGTGTCTTCACAACGTGTCCACTGTAGGTAGTTGGTGTCGAACCCAGCTTGAACCACAAGATAGTGGCGAAGACTCTTACTTCAGACTGGTCTGTTGTAAGCGTAACTTCGTACCACGAACAGTCTTGTAGTCTCGTACAACGAGCTTTAGGAAAAATAAAAGGACAAGTGCCTCTGCTAAGTACATTTGTGGGCTGCAGATTAACAGGCGCAATATCTCGCTGTCCACCCACAAATGTTAGCCTCTCTGAGTAATTATTCTTCCTGAGTATACATAGGATAACTCAGGGAATATGATTAAAAATCACCTTATTTTTCTGGTTACTTAAATGAGGAAATGAGTGTCTGGACAGCGTGAGTGCAATGATTTGTAATAGTAAACATATCTCACAAAATGATACTATACACCCTAGGCCCATGTAAGGTAATCATCTCACTGCTCCATTCGGAGTCTGTGGTCGCTTCTGCTTTCGCTTTCCTGAGCGAACTAGCATAAAGCAAACATCAATGCTTGCTGTAGTGGTTTATGAACATATCATTTTCATAGGTTGAGGTTTACAGCCTCGTATGACGTGTATAACCACTTAGCATGTCACATTTACTTTGTAAAATATAATATATGTTCACAACTTACCCCAAATGGGATATACAATCTCCTGGCACAGTAAAATGGACACGGCAACTTTGATTTGATGCTTCGAACACTCGGTCTGGGGGTAGTTTCAGAATCTTTCTTAGCATTTGTGTTTTACTCTTCATTAAGTTTCCAGTCTTTGCATTTAAAATTGCGGGTTCTCTTTTAAGTTATAAAGACGCCTAAATACTTGGATCTGTCACTTTTTTAAATTTTGGAATTCTTTGTCGGATCAATCTCTCTGGCTACTGGGAGTTGTTACTTGAGGTTTTTTGAAAATGCAGTCTGATTTGTGTCTCCGATTTTGATAGATTATATTTCCATTTCTCATCCAAGTCCCAGATGGTATTTTAGACAAACTTGTCAATGAGAGCTAAAGTTTAGGTTAGACTCGATTTAGACCAATCCTGTCTCTTTAGAACTAAGTAGGTGTGTGTTAAATCATTACCATCCCCCGCGTGTTTTAAAATATCAATTTTGAAATTTAAACTCGTGACCTCTTTCAAATATGTTAGTAATACTTCCGATTGCATTTGTGCAAACTCACAAACACATCGGTGAACTTATTTCCTGCCTTATACCTTTCCCAACATAATCTCCCCAGACGGGTTATCTGTATTATTGATACAGAGATGGGCCATCGGAAACGATTACATATTATCACCTGTGTTTACGTACATCTCCCAGACGGATTTCTTAGAAAGACAATCTGGCTTTCTCTCCGTCGATCAGGCGACACCACCTTTTGACCGTCTCTATCAAAGGTGGCTAGACAAGTGATAGAAGTACAGTATTATCCGCTGACCTGTCTAATTAGCCTTGTAATACTACGATTCACATGGTGAAACGTAAACAAGTCTGGAAGTGACTAGGCAAGAATGTGGTGCATAAAATATGCCAAATAAAAGGACGATGAGTGTGAAAAATGAAGAAATAAATCGGAAATGCATGAGAGAACGAAGAATGTAGAAGGACGTACACAAATATCGTCACACATAGAAAGGTCTTCGGCGAATGGCACAGGAATGAAACTTTGGCATGAGTTTCTTGAAGACACATGCTACTCGGGAAGCTAACGGATAATGAAGATGACAATGAGCTTGGCGATCATTTCAGACCCAATTGTTGTTGTTGAACAGAATCGACAACGTTGCACTCCTGGCAAACCCATAGGTGCTCAGTCTCCCTCAGTATATGTCGAAGAGTGTGAATGCTAACTGTTCATGTAGTTCGCTGGTTCTACACGATGGATGTATCCTCTCATACGTGCACCTCTGCTAACCTTACGTTTGATGCCAAATGTCAACATCGATGATTCATCTATTTCAGTGTCATTCTCTAACAGGTAATCATTAGTTGTTCTCAGTATCTCTCTCTTATCCATATCCAGTGTCCCCATTGTGGGTGCTCATGATGCTAGTCTGTCAGCTCTCTAATTATCGCGTACCCCTGCATGACCAGGACAGTAAATCCACACCAGCTCCTGAAGATTCGAAGTTTCTATGAATTGTTTTCATTCATGCCGAAGCCAACCATTTTGAACTTTTCGAAGCATGGATTGAGAGTCTGACACAATGACTATCTTTGTTAATGAAGTTTGAGTTAGCCACCTTAAGGCTGCAGTATCTGCCTCTACCTCCATTCTCATGCTGGAAGTTGTTATCTTGTAAGCCCCCCTTTGTTCGGCGACGATTCTGCCCTTTACTCCAGCAATGAAGCTCCAACCTGATTTCTCACCACGAATCACAGACCCATCAATATACACAATGGCATCATTATCCCCGGCATGATTATGTATTTGGTGATTAATTTCCAGTTCTGCTTTCCCATGACTCTAAGTTCTGCGCTGTCTGCCAAGGCTGATATTGACTTGCTGGTAATGAATCCATTTCTCATCTGACTTTCACCACTCTTCCCCTTTGAATATATTTTCAACTGTGGTCACCTGCTTGACCGTTGTCTCTGCCTGTGCCATCCATGACATCCCCCTCTTTATTCTTGCTCTCTTAATGTTTCCACGCAGGGATGCTGTTTGTCTGTGGTTACTAGGATACAGACTTTATGCCTGGGCCATCGCATATCTGGATCTAATCGACAGCATTCCAAGCATGTACCTCATTGTCACAATGGGGGTATCTCGCGTACAGCCGAAGATTATACGCACCCCTTCATTTTTAATGCGCTCTAATCGTTCACATTGTGTTACTGACAGCGTGAGTATTCCCAGCCCATACTGGATGACAGATATGAGTAGCTGATGATAAAGAAGAGATAGTAATCTCTGCTCCAGATGCGCTACGGCCATTATTTGTAGGACTGCCAGTCCTCTTCTGCATTTCTGTATGATGTGATCAACATTGCACTTGGATGATAGCCCGCGATCGGATGTAACTCCAAGGTATTTAAGCTTTTCTAGCCTTTCAATTTTTTGTCTATTTAGAGTAATATCTGGAAGCTGTTTTCACTATGGAGTTGTGTAAGGAGTGCCATACCACGCAGGCTATGTTGGGATTGACTTTGAAGCCACTGTCCTAGCACCATTTAAACACCTCCTGTATTGTCCGATGTATGCTATTATCCATTTCGTATCGATCAGAGCCCGTTCTGTAAATTAATATGTCATCAGGAAAAGTCAATGTTCGTCCCAACCCAGTTGACTGTAGGTGTTAAACAACACCGGTGATAGTGGATCATCCTGGGGTAGTCCCGAGCAAATGAGCATTGGGTCTGATGTCTATGTTTCCAAGCGAAATGCCACTGATCTCTAGTTAGCCAAGGGTTAACATTGCAAGCCATTACACAGTTCATTAAAGTTTCAAAGTTCACACTGTTAAAAGCATCTTTTATGTCAATTACTACAGCAGCCGTTTCTCTCAGATATTCGGGGGCTGTATCTTAGAAGCTTACCAAACCACCGATAAACTATTTTGTTATACTGTGTCCTAAATGATAATGAGCATTTTTTTAGCCAGATAAATAAACGTTCTTCAAAATAAGAATGGAATATAAAGTATATAACCTGAAGCCCCGGAAGTGGCATTCCCCCTTCCTCTTTTTTTTTCTTCCTTAATTCTAAATACGCCACTGAGATTAGGAACAGACAAAAAGTTTTAGAAGAAATTGTATCGCGAGATAATATCTTACATGCTTCAGGAACGCCCCTGCTTCACCAGACACATAATCAGGTGGTAACAAAGGACTTTCCGTGATGGCTTTCCCCAAATCTCCCAAGGTACGCCCGGTAAAGGGGAGCTGGAGAGGATAAAGTTTGCTTGTCAGTAATAATTCAGGTTGTATTTTTTTATTGTGATATTACATTCTTTTACATTAGCTTGGGGGACAATAATTAGAATTATCGCCCTTGTATAATGAAACGTGAACATTAATCTATTTGTCTGCGAACGATTTTGAGACAGTTCATGGATACGGAGTTCGTAAAAGTATCGTGTTTTTTTTTTGTATGTGCAAATTCTACAGTTTATACATGTACCGGTATTATATTATGTGTAAGTGTAAATGTTACAGTTCATATGCGCGTTGTATTGTGTGTGTGTCTGTGTATGTGTAAATGTTACAGTTTATACATGTACCGTATTGTATTTTGTGTGAGTGTAAATGGTGCAGTTCATATATGCATAGTATTGTGTGTGTGTGTGTGTGTGCGCGTGCGTGTGTGTGTGTGTGTGTGTGTGTGTGTGTGTGTGTGTGTGTGTGTGTGTGTGTGTGTGTATTTATGAGATATTTCCTTTTCACTGCCCATGGATCCTGGAACAATTACTGCAACTGGCCAATCAGCAAGAAGCCTGCATCAAAGCATTCAGGCACGCCCGCAGCAGTTGTTTATATGCCAACTTATTTTAAATGAAGAGGTTAAACTGGAAGACCTGGAATATGCAGATGACATCGTACTACTCGCACATTCACATCAACACATCCAAGAAAAAACCGATAGGCTGAATAAGTATACCCAGCAGGTGGGTCTGAACATCAATCTGAAGAAGACAGAGGTCATGACACTCAATGCGGGCTATCCTGGGCCAATAACAATAAGGAACCAGAAGCTAGAACAGACAGGCACATTTACATACTTAGGATGCATAGTAACACCAGACGGCGGAACAAGCAAGGACATCAACAACAGAATGAAGAAAGCGAGACCAGCCTTTGCTAGTTTCAACAACATCTGGAAGTCTTCCCAGTACAGCACAAACACCAGATTAAGATTATATGAGAGCTGTGTACTTTCTGTGCTTCTCTATGGTGCGGAATGCTGGAGAGTTACAGAGAAGGAAATGTGGAAACTGTTTTCTTTCCACACAATGTGCCTAAGGAAAATTCACCGAATCTTTTGGCTAAATACCATCACCAACCAAGAACTACATATTCGGAGTAACCAAGAGGACATGCACATCATCATAGCTGGCAGACCCTGGAGTTGGGTTGGTCACGTCCTCAGAAGGGATCATGATGCAATTACAAGAACAGCTATGCTATGGACCCCCGAATGAAAGCGAGAGAGAGGCCGACCAAAAACAATTAAGCGGAGCTTTGTGGAGGCTGAGATGCAAAGAATGAACCAGAGTTGGGGCACTGTACGAAGGATGGCCGCCGACCGAGCAAAGTGGAAGCAGTTTGTTGCTGCCCTACAAGACGCCACCAGGCGCGATGGCCACTGACTGCTATTTAAAGAAATAGAATTAATCGATTAAGATTTTAACTCTTTCAGTCCCAAGCAAAAAGGTGGGTTTAAATTGTAAAAAATCCGGCCATAAAGTAGTTTTTATTGTTTTTGTTTGGAAATAATTTTAGTTAAATGTCATATTCAGTTAAAATAACAGAAAGTTCATAATGGATGGCTATACTTTAAGAAGATAGCGTTTTTTTGAGTACAAGATTAACAAACAGCCCTAGATGGAGACAGGAAGTTATGGAGAGACATGATCTCCTACGCCACTAGGCACGGTACTTGAAGAAGAAGAAAAAGGAGAAAAGTTTATCAAAGGGAGACAAAGCATCTTTTACGAATATAAGTGAATAAAACAGTAAGAGTTATTTCCTATATATATATATGTAAATAATGTCGTCATGACAACGTACTGCTAACTGAATGCAAAGAGAAAGACACAAAAATTCTTTCTCCCCCCCCACCCCCCCTTTCACCAAAATTAAAAAGAACACACTCAGCCACAAAATGGACCCATATATATGTATATACAGACGGATCAGCAACAACAGCGACAAATCAAAGGCAGAACAACGTGTTTAAAAAAAAGAAATGTTAACCAATCAATATCTCAGTGACCAATGAAGAATTTCTGTTTCATAGCTGAGACAGAAGCAATAAATCAGCTGTAAAAGCCATTGTGGGAAAACAGGGATAATGCGACTGCCAAGGTAGTCACAACAGGAGCGGACAGTTAAGAATACAGTCGCAACAGGAAGTAACAGATGAGGATAAAGTCACAACAGGAGGAGACAGATAAAGATAAAGTCAAAACAGGAGTAGACAGAAAAGGATAAAGTCACAACAGGAGGAGACAGATAAGGATAAAATCGCAACAGGAGGAGACAGATAAGGATAACAGCGGGAGACAGGAGGATGATGTTGAAACAGAGGGAGACAGATGAGGATAGTCACAACAGAGAGCGAGGCAGATAAGCATAAAGTCACAACAAAGGGAGACATTTTGATGAAGTCACAGAGGGAGACAGGTAATTGTGACGGTATTGCCTACCCTGCTTTGCTGTAGTGGTCCAACAGTGGCCAAAACTCAAAGTATTTACTATGGGCCTCCAAAGGTGTCTACCTTCGCACAAGAGTACTCTTGGCGGAGATGTAGATAGAAGGGTTATGACACTTATCACAAAGGGAGTTTTCACGAGATATTCAGATAAGCGAAAACAATGCTGCTTTGGCTGAGCACGATAATTCTAGAATCTGCCGACCACTTTTGTGAAGAATTAAGCAATGATTAGTTTTAGCTCGTTAAGCCCCCACCTCTGATTTACTCATTGGAGTTCTTATTATTCTCGTATAGCTCTGCTTAGAGTGTGTGTAGTAAATTGAATGAGATAAACATGCAGTACATTTAAAAGGATTTAATCGAAGTTAAGTTTGTAAAATTACAAATAAATTTATTTTTATAATCACTTAAGTTTTAACAGTTTGAAAATAATTGAATAGTTTAGAAGAAAAGTTTCCTCAGTGATTGATAGTAGAGTCGATGGGAAAAAGTTCACTTTGGCAGCGTATATTTTGCACTTAGCTGCCAATAGTAGTTTCTGCTCCCGCTGATGGGCTCTTTTTACACTGCTCACGCTCGTCGCTGGTCAAGGTTGTAGGGTGTAGCTCGATTCCCAGAAATGTCAAGGAGAGTCTACAAAGTTAGTCCCTCGTCTTAAAGCGTAGGCCACTGTTACCTTTTTGTTCCAGAGATAGTACTTTCTGCTGGTACCAACAATAACTATGATAAAGAATAGAAACGAAACGCTCTTCTGAGTACTACGTTTCCCGACACATACTTATGTGTCCCATTTCTTCTATTCTACCATCCCATTTATCTCAGAATCTACCCTCGATGAGAATTAAATTTAATCCCTCGGGATACAACTTTCTTTACATTTAAATTCAATAGCTTTAGCTTTACATTACATTTAAATGAAAAGGTTAATAGTACAGATAGATATGTATACATTTACATTTTCACTGATTGAAAAGTGTTCACAATATAAATTGAATATGTTTTCATTTATGTTTACACTGATTTGAAAAGTTTGAAACTTCCATAACTTTTAAAGTGCATATGTTAACATCGACATTTACACTGGTTTGAAACTGTAAGAATGTACATCATTTTTTCATCTTTTCCTCCCTGCTCCATATGGAACCTGGGACTACTTTATGCTTTTAGTTCTCTTTACGAAACTAGCAATAACCAGCCCGTGCAGTGGTGGTTCATGAAATCATCATTCAATATGCTGAAGTTGCCAGCCTCAAATAACTAGGACATCCATTAGCGATTTTCACATATTAATATTCACATGGTAATATATATGTATATATGTTAGTTCACATGTTAGTAATATAAAATGTAAAATGACAACTTACGCCAATCCTGGCTCACAGACGTTATTGCTCGGATGAATAAAAGAGACTTGAATCGGCCTCTAACGCGCGTCTGGGGTGTCGTTTCTTTAATACGATAATTCACTCTCTAACTTCGTGTGTTTTCAGTTTCATCAGTCCCGGTTTCCTTATCACAATCATAGAGGTTTCATGGGCTGTTTTTGTAAGTCCGTCAAGATTCTCCAAGAAAAGGTCCGGCCTGATTAAAGGAATTATGAATTTCAAGCTCTGGCAAGGTCTGGTGTCGTCGTGGCAAGCGATCTTCACAGTAAATTTTCACAGTGAGAAAGACTGCGAAAATGGTCAGGTTACATTCCTTGTCTTCCCATGCATGTGTTTGTTACGAAGCTACGTAACAAGCCAATCGTTTTCAAACATGCCTGTCCCGTGGGGAAATTCAAAAAATTCGACATGGGAAAAGTTTGAACGAAATGCAGAGGTCATCTCTCACATATATGGTATGAAAACATCCGATTGCCTGGCAGACGAACTCACAGACACATCTGTAACTGTGTATCAGATGTAACAAATTATTACTTTATCAGAAAGTAATCTATTCGCAGACAGGCAATCTCGTTATCTGTCCCGTACTCTGGCCTTTATCAGCGATTAGCAAATACGCTGGCATTTTCGTGGGGCTAATCTGTCGAGGCCAAGATTTGGTTGAAAGGAATTTTACCAACCTGCCTGTCGTTAATATTATCTCTGCCGCTCCTTGCAAAGCTTAGCGAAGGGACGGGAAACAAACAGACGTAATAACATATCCCTGAAAGGAACGTAAGAAGGAAAATTCATAATATCTGCTACAAAAAGCAGAGAAAGAAAGTGCGGCAATTGAAAGGACACAATAAAATCAGTACAAAAATGTAACTGATACGGCCGTAGTGAAACAGAGATCGAGAGGGGTCGCCCCATTCTGTCACAGTAATGATGAAGTGACAACAGAGGGAGACAGATAATGATGGTGTCGCCACAGATGGAGACATTAAAGGATCATGTCACAACCGGGAGATGGGAAGACAGATACGGATAAAGTCACAACAGAAGAAGACATATAATGATGAAATCACAACAGATGGAGACATTCAATGATAAAGACGCAACCGAAAGGGGGAAGGTAGACACGGATTAAGTCACAACAGAGGGAGACAGATAAGGATAAAGACGCAACCGGGAGGAGGAAGGCAGACACGGATAAAGTCACAACAGAAGGAGACAGATAATGATAAGTCAGACAGAAGGCGACAGAGGAGGACAAAGTCACAACAGAGGGAGACAGATAAAGATAAAGTCACAACAGAGGGAGACAGATAAGGATAACGTCACAACAGAGACGAGAGATACAGATAACGTCACAACAGAGGAAGACAGATGAGGATAAAGTCACAACAGAGGGAGATGAGAATAAAGCCACAACAGAGGGAGACAGATTAGGATAAAGTCACAACAGACGGAGACAGATAAGGATAAAGTCACAACAGAGAGAGACAGATGAGGATAAAGTCACAACAGAGGGAGACAGAAGGATACAGTTACAACAGAAGACTACAGATAAGGATAAAGGCAAGCAGAAAAGTTGAGAGAATATGGCTTTAAATTAAAGTAACATGGAAAGTAAGACCATGGTAAACTATGAGGTGAAGGAAGTCTTACTGAGACAAACAACAAGGAAATGGCTAACGTTACGACCAAATGTTCTTTATCAAGGACAAACTTTTGAAAGCAACAGCGAACACTGATAATTATTAGAAAAGGGAGAGCTAATATCAGGACAGAGAGAACATATCGAACTAATGTTACCTTATATCGTGTTTTGTATTATACGGAGTCTTACAGTATGCTCTACATCAGAAGCAACGTGAACTATGGTGACTTTTTGATTCCATTTATTTCTAACTTCTAAGTCCACCAACGATTCACCCTCACACAAACACACAGCACATTAATTAAAAGCTGCACCTATTTCCATTTTTTTAACAATAAATTAATGAATGAATAAAAATAATAATAATAAAGATGCGAGCGTCACATTACTTAAAAGTTGAAACTAAATAAGTTATTTATAACTTATAACCCCAACCCCCCACATACACACATATAGACACACAAACACACGCCCACGTTTATTAATAGGTTTATTTTCATAGGTGCATCTAATTATATTTTTTAAACAACACACCACGTATATACATACAAAAACACAACAACAACAAAAAACAAAAACAACAACACAGCAACAACATGCACACACATACACATAATGCATTCACAGTAAGACAACAACAAAATTAACGATTCTCAAGCTGCCATGTGACTTAGGTTTGTGTTTACAAACAAGTTGAGATCACCTCTGGAGAAGCGTAGAACTGGTCGCCACAGTTTTTGACTAGCATGTTGCACGACTGACCACAGTCCGGGTTCTGTTCACACTTGGTATAAGGCGCCAGTTTCAGGTGTCCTATTGGATCTATGAAAAGGTTGCACAGGCAGAGACGTCTGCACGTGAAAGAGGTATGAGTTGGTGTCAGTGGTGGTATATTCGTGTCTGTTGTAGTGGTTTTGTTGGTTAATGTAGTATATAATGACTTGAAGGTTTAGTTGTTAATTAAATACCGGTAATATAATACCTGGACTATGAAAAGGCATTTGACAGTATAGATATAGAATCGCTTTGGAAATTGATGAGGCATTTTGGAGTTCCCATAAAGATCACTAACTTAATAAAGAAGACCTATGCAAGCATGACATGCAGAGTTCTTCATGAAGGACAACTTACAGAACCTTTTGGTATTAGAACGGGAGTGCGACAGGGATGCCTCTTGTTTTCATTTCTTTTCTTACTAGCAATAGATTGCGCTATGAAAACATCGATCACAGTATTGGAATTTAGTGGAATCTGACTAAACAGCCTGAGGATCTGGATTTTGCAGATGACCTGGCTCTTCTGTCCCATAACCATAATCAGAAGCAAGACAGAAAAAATACTCGATGAGAGGTCACAACAAGTGGGCCTGAAAATACACAGGGAAAAGACAAAGATTATGAGAATAAATGCAAGAAATGACAACAAGGTTGAACTTAAAGAAACACCACTAAAAGATGTAGAATCGTACACATATCTTGGAAGTAATATAGACAAAGTTGGAGGGACAGACAATGATATCAAAATAAGAGTACAAAAAGCAAGAGGAGCTTTCACTGCATACAAGAGTTGAGAAGAAGACGTTGGCAGATGGATAGGACACACATTGAGGAAACCTGTTGATAGCATTACAAAGCTGTCCTTGTTCTAGAATCTACAGGGAAAGAGAGGCAGAGGTAGACCAAAAAATACACGGAGAAGAGAGCTGGAAACAGAGGTGAAAATGGTGAGGAAAACATAGAAAGACATTAAGCGGATGGCACATGACAGGAAGACTTGGCATGTGTTTATTGAAGACCTATGCTCCTTAGGGAGCTAAGGGGTACTGACTGATTGATTGATTAAATATAATACCTTGGCACTGGTTTTGCTGGTTAATGTAGCGATGGTTATAAAATGACTTGGTTTTGTTGGTTAATGTAGTGATGGTTGTATAATGACTTGATTTTATTAGTTAATGTAGTGATGGTTATATAATGACTTAGTTTTGTTGGTTAATGTAGTGATGGTTGTATAATGACTTGATTTTATTAGTTAATGTAGTGATGGTTGTATAATGACTTGATTTTATTAGTTAATGTAGTGATGGTTATATAATGACTTGGTTTTGTTGGTTTATGATCGTTTTCTTTGTTTAGTGTAGTGATAGTTATATAATGACTTGTTGATAGTTTTGTTGGTTAATATAATGAAGGTTACATAATGACTTGGTGAGGGTTTCTGTTGTGTATACACCATTTCAAAATATTCTTCAGGCAATTTACAAAGTATATATATATATATATATATACTCGCATATATATATCGAAATACTTTATTTTGTTACAGACATATTTGTTTTGCTCTTGTTTCAAAAATGTTAGATTTCACATCAATGGATATCGATTTTGATATGTGGCTATTATCTAAGACCCACATCTGGACAGAAAGAGAGCACCAGAACATTCACGAGGTTCCACGGGGTTTCTGGCGAGAATAACAATAGAACAAAACCAACTATGAAAAGCGACTAAGGTAGCGTTGTGCTTCAAAAAGCACCACTGTAAGAATAGTTGCACGCTTCATGAGCGGGATTTCAAAGATAGTGGCGGCTCTTCAACTCGCAAAACAAAGAAAAACAGATAGATTAATTATCCAAAGTGCGAACTGCGGTGGTAAAAGAAAAATAGTCCAGCACTGAGTGGAGACAGATGGCTTTGTTCAGTGTTTAATTTGTTTTTAAACCACTCTCCCCTAGCCTGCATCTAGCTTAATCAACTGTCAAATTAACAATCGCTTATTGACGGAGGGTCCATATCACATAAGTACTACGCATATCAGACCGCAATATCTTTTTATATTTGGACTTGCGCCCTAATATAACCGACGGACCTTGTGTCTATGTTGAACGGGACGTGCCTCGGCAAAAAGAGGCAAAACTCCCATTTAAAAAAACAAAATCTACATCACTGTCAGCCCACCCCACTGATATTATACATATCAGCTTGGTTCTGGCGGTGTTGTGAATGATGTGAAGATGTGATGATTTCAAGTGAAGTGATACTTGTGTTATGCTAGTGTTGGTATTTATTAATACGTAAGTATGTCAATGTGCCGCATTGTTCCCGGGAGTCTGTGACGAGACACAGACAGAACTGTACTACTGCTTCTTCATGCATGTCGTAACAGGCGATAAAATGAGATCGTGCATGGAGCTGGTAACCTCATCAAGTAAAATACGTTGCCACGGAAACTACCACTGCAGTAGTAGGTGAAGGTTTCCGCACGAGCTTCCAGTAACATGGTCAGCTTCAGTGGTGGCTCCATGCTCCATAAGGAACACATAGAGAAATGATGATTATGATTCTGATGAGGAAAAATGTGAACATCATAAAATGTGAACATCATAAAATGTGAACATCATAAAATGTGAACATCATAAAATGTGAACATGTCAGAATGTGAACACGTAAACATTTTAAAATTATATACATGTTGAAATAGCCCGTGCGTTACCGGGGCCCGAAAGTAGTGAAAAGATTAGTAACACTGGAACCAACCAGGCATGTCGTAGAAGGCGACAAAGGAGATTTGGTCATGAGGCCGGCAACTCCATTTTGTAGAAACTGAAAGCCAACAGAATCTTCAACGAGTTATCAAAAGCAAGTCATTCAGATTAATCAAAACGCAGTCAAGCGCCTTTTTGGCTCTTACCTTCGGACCAATGCAAAGCAGTGTATTTTCACGTGTGCGCAAAGAATAGACTTAAGTGGATTAACGTGGATAGACAGAACAGTAGCAGAAATGAGAGTAGAAACTTTGTAGACGTTAACATCCCTGGCGGTAGGCCAGTTTCGTATAGATGTACCAAAATGACATTTTAGGAAGCGGCAGAGATAGAAGAAGTTATTACAAATGAACAAAACTGACAGTAGTGAAGAAAAACATATAAGCATGCAGTGGTTCTCATCATGGGACCGGGCCACTACAAGAGTGAGACAGCGAAGAGCAGCACATGTTTGTCTATGCAAAGACGCCAGCAATTATATTGGAAAGCTAGTTGTTATGAATTTTACAAATTTTCTTCACGTTTTCTTCATGTAAATAAAGTTGACATAAAACTGGAGAAGTATTGCTGTCATCGTTCACTTCAATTACGTTGAGTCAGCGAATCTAGTTTTGAAACCACTTGTTACTAGAGCTAAATGATGAAGGGTAGTGATAGAACCTCACACTATACGATCTACAAGTAACAAGATAGTTGATGTGTGGCATACGTCAGTTAAGGTGAAGAATAGTAAACACAAGCGTCAACGGCCACAGAGCATTTTCCGAACATCGTAGGCACTCAAAGAGGTGGTGGTCAACAGTTTCATAGTAGTGGGTACATAGCTGGCACTCTGGACTGTTTTGGGGTTGGATACTGCTCAAGTAATTGTTGAGTGGTACATGTTGTGTTCGGAGCCGAAAAGTGGTGCTCTGATCCTTCCTTATAAGATGGCTGATGTTGTCACTAGGATTAGGAGCAGCCATATGTCTCTAAACCTCTCTCCCGGTGTTCACCTTGGCCGATCTGTTCATCGAAGTTTCTTTGATGTTCGCTTGAGTTGTTTCGCTGTTTGAAGAGTGGTTGTTCTTATCTTGTTCCCTTCTTTGTTAATGAGTCTGCTTTGTCATTACCAGGTGTATTTGAGTGTCCAGGGATCCACTGCATATGTTTGTAGTTGAACGTTGTGATTTTGAGCGTCAAAGATTTGAGACATCCAGACAACGGGCGTGTCAAGTTAATACACATGTAAACAACAAACAGAAAGTACACGACTGTAAGACTTGATGTGTAGTTGTTGAATACCTGTACTCCTTGAGAAGCTGACATGCAGTGAATAAATACATTCTGACATGTGTTGGACAGTGATCAGGGCCCTGGTGCAGAAAGGTTACCCCCCCCCCCCCCCTTAAAAAAAAAATATTATTATTTTAACTTGATTTGTTTTGGTTTGGATCTGGTTTTAAGGACCATCTGCATTGCACACCACATGGGCGATCGCAGCTGAGGTTCAAAGATGTGTACAAGAGAGACATGAGGGCACAGCACATAAATCCAGTAACTTGGGAGGATGAAGCTGCCAATCGCACCAAGTGGCGTTGCTCTCTACAGCGTTACCTTAGATCGGGCGAAAATAAGCTCTCACGTCAAGCAGAAGAGAGGAGAAAACGTCGAAAGGAACACCAGGAAAATAAGCAGCTGAGGGCCGTCACCTCAAGGGACTATTATTATTACCATTGCACACGGACAACTCCATCAGCGCTCCGATCTCCTCCTTTAGATCACACAAGGAGGATCTCCGCACAGTGCACGAACTCCGTAGCACCAGCGAGTATCCCAAAGTGTGTATACAGGATCGCACATTCTACAAATATTTTTGTGGTGGGTTGATTCCATAATTTCTAAATTTTTAACTTGATGATGAGATATATACCGTCCAACCGCTGAAGGGTTATAATTAGAATATGTAGTGTTTTAAAGTCCAAATAATATGTACAATTGCCGATTTGCAAAACTGGCATCATATCCTACGTCCAATCCATTGTAAATAGGGCTAATAACAATTATCGAATAGCCTGTGTATGTGTGTGAAAAAAACCCAACAAATCAACAAAAAAGAGAAAAACACATAATTTAAAAAAAAAACACCAAACAAGAATTATTGGGGGTGGGGAAGGGGGGGGGGGGATGTAAAGGCATGTGATCCTCAGACCGGGCGGACAACGTGTTTGAGCAATGTTTGGATTTACACAACGACAACCGTACATTTATTAATACGGAAAGCCTGGAATTCTAGGAACCTGAACACTAAGTCATAGTGGGATCCTATTATAAATTAGTACCCCAGACCACGTGTATGAGGCATCTTAATCAAGTTGCCCTAACTATTTCTCTGAGCCAGAAGTCGTTATTCTCAAACATATTTGGGTCGGTGGTACCAACAGGTGGTGCTATCTGTGGAACAAGTGAGTGGTATAAGTGGCCTTCAGTCAGAGCTAGATACCTTCCGCAAACGGGTCTTAACAGACGCTAGACCATCTCCGCAATTACCCCACTTTACTACGAGGGACGTGTTGCGGCCATTGGACTTGACCAGTGACGAGAGTGAACAATCCATGACCTGCAAAGAGCAAGCATCGGCTGGAGCAGAAACCAACTGGCACCTTACTGGCAGCTAAGTACCCACTTAAAGCTGCCAAGTGAACTCTAATTAAAAAAAATCCTTATGCTATCCAGATCATCCCCCGTGATGAAATTTTAAAGACTCTATCTAATTCACCCCCCTTCCTATTTATTTTACAATTGTTAACGATAATTGACTAGTAAATACTGTTATCTGTAAATATACTAATTTATAGTTGATTTCGTCATTTTGAGTGAACTGCACCCGTATCTCTCAATCATTTTAAATACCTATAACAGAGCTATTAAAGTAATATTTTACTGAGTTTTATCAGTTGGGAGCAAAATCCTTACTCATAGAAGGTCTGGGAAGATATAAAGTTTTCACGGCCTGGATCCTATCAGCCGTAGTACGTGATTTCTTAAATTCCTATGAGGCTCCCTGGAAATGAAGAACCATTCTTCAATTTACATCTCTGCCAAGAGTAATCTTGAACGAAAGGTAGACACCTTTGAAGACCCGCAGTGGATACTCTTAATTTTGGCCACTGTTGGACCATCACTGCAGAGCAAGGGGAGTAAATCCCGTGACAGGAAGTTACAATTAGAAGAAAGAAAACACGGAAAAGCAATCAACAAATCAAAGATTCGTAGTGAACGCAAAAAAAATGAGTCTAAATTACATCAACAAAATAAAAAATAAACTTTCTTCTCTGTATACAGGGTGATTGAAAAGACACTTTGTTTTTAAATTGTTA
Organism: Oreohelix idahoensis; assembly: GCA_024509875.1. NCBI lineage: Eukaryota > Metazoa > Mollusca > Gastropoda > Stylommatophora > Oreohelicidae > Oreohelix > Oreohelix idahoensis. Next base: position 28,452 of record JAMPIV010002861.1, read on the forward strand.
ATTCTTCGCTCTTGCCAAACTAATTTACAAGAAATAAAATAAAGAGAGTTAACTGCCATTCTATTAGACAAAATGCTATATCAGATCAACATGACAGATCTGTTCAACACATGATTCCATAGAGGGCACCAATTTTGCTGCCTCTTGGAACGGCAGTTTATTGACCTTTTTAAATTTGATTTATTATGCCAATAAAAATGTGGCCAAAAAACGAATACTAGTGAAATTGGCAGTTTTTCTTGTGACATGTTTCATGTATATCCTATGGATACACGTACTTACTTAGTCGTTCTTCTTCTACCTTGGGGTGTAGAAGTTTGACTGAAAGACCGCCATACTATCCTACCAGCTGTCTTCCTACTACCCTGGTTCCAATTTAGTCCTTGGTTCTTCAGAGATTGTATAATGTTGTCCTCCCAGTGGATTATGGATCCTTCTGGAGGTCTGGATCCCTGGCTTTTAGTTTCCCATACTTGTCGGGATAACCGATTGTTAAGTCCTTTTTACGCGTGGGAGTTAAGTGTGTGAGACTTTCACATGCCAGTCTACTTTTGATAGACGCACATGTGAGCGCATCTGATATAGATGTACTTTGTTTAAATAGTTATGTGTACTTTTCTGCATCTTCTTTGAATGCAGATGACGCACTTTTGTTGCGTCGATTTGTTGCTATACAAATCATACCCTTGAGGCTTTGTAATATTTCGGTCGTCTGTGATAGACGTATTTTTGGGGGTTCTTTCTCCAATATTATGAGAAGACCCATACCGTCGATATATATTGAAGTACTCAAGAGTGTTGTTCCTGAGGGATTGCTCCAGGAATTCGTTACCTTTATAATTATTGCCAGTTAACGGCACGTTTCAAGGTCTATCGCCTCAGAGACCCAGAGCCCTATTTGTCAAGGCAGGACTTCCATTGTATCTGTCATGATCAATGGCTAGTGCGTCCCTCTGAACATTAGGAGCGAATATGTTCAAGATTAATTTATGTACGTAAAGATGTTAAAGCATGGTTTCTTCTCAATGACCATGTATTTTGTCAAGCCGTTGACCTTGTGCTCATAAGAACCAGGGAAGTCAATCATACGGCTGTCTTGATGCTTATTATACGATGTATACTGTATATACCCATGATGTTGGACTTCGTTGTCGTCAAATAAATGTCTCTGTCGCAGATGTACTTCAACTACGTGTCCAACCTACTTCATTATGAATTGGTCAACTTCATGACCCAGCTGTTGGTGTTCCATTAACATTGGCCTATCCTTTTCGGCCCATTGTACTAACATTCGTGTTGTTGAACTTGTCGGGCACCTATAGTAAGCCTGACTTAGCTGACAACATATTTGTCAGCCGTGACAGCTAATGGTATCTTGCTAGCCTCATTAACAACCCATAGAGCGGAGGTTGTAACACCGATCTCCCATTCTGCAGACATGGCCAAACCATTGTAGGTGGGTCTGTTCTACTTGAGTCTGCAGGGGATGGGTTTTGAGGCCTTGCCGTATCGTCTGGTTGCGGACCATGTCTCTTCTTGTTACTTCAACCCCCTTCTTCAGTACCTCATTTCTGAGGTTTGGAGCTGGACACACGTGCGGACATAAATATTGACAAATAGGAAGTGACTTTTGAATACCCTGTACGGAACCAACCTGATTATTCTCCCATGTTTATGTACACAAGCAACTGCTTCGATAAGCTCTGTAATGTAAAACCTGCGAACAGAGTGTACAATAAACAAAAGCGATACTTTGATGTTTATAAAAGATGAAAACAGCGTAACAACTGCGTCCTATTTACTAGAATGTTTACCCTATTTCAACACCTATAGTCCTCCAGTTACATATTTGCACTGTATGCATATATATATATATATATATATATATATATATATATATATATATATATATATATATATATATATATATATATATATATATATATATATATAATATATATATATATATATATATATATATATATATATATATATATATAAAATACACAGGGAAAAGACAAAAATAATGCGAATAAATGCAGGTAATGAAAACAGGGTTGAACTTGAAGAAACGCCAATACAAGATGTAGAATCATACACATATCTTGGCAGTAATATAGATAAAGTTGGAGGGACAGACAGCGATATCAAAATAAGAATACAAAAAGCAAGAGGAGCTTTCATTGCATTGGGAAATATATGGAGATCAAGAGAAATAGGATCCAATACGAAAATAAGAATCTTCAACTCAAATATCAAGTCAGTCCTATTGTATGGCTCTGAGACATGGAGAACAACAAAGACAACAACCAAAAAGCTCCAGACTTTCATAAATGGGTGCTTGCGTAGAATAGAGGGATTAAAATGGTATGACAAGGTTACCAACGTGGAACTGATGACAAGAACTAGACAAGTGCCAGTGGAACAAGAGATGAGAAGAAGACGATGGCAATGGATAGGACACACACTGAGGAAACCTGTTGATAGCATTACAAGGCAGTCCTTGTTCTAGAACCCCCAGGGCAAGAGAGGCAGAGGAAGACCAAGAAGTACATGGAGAAGAGAGTTGGAAACAGAGGTGAAAATGATGAGGAGAACATGGAAAGAACTTGAGATGATGGCACGTGACAGGAGGACTTGGCATGTGTTTGTTGAAGGCCTATTCTCCTTTGGGAGTGGAGGGTTATGAATGAATATACTATATATATAATTTATATATTATATATTTATATATATATATATATATATTATATAATATATATATATTATATAATATTATATATATATAATATATATATATATATTTTGTATATATATATTTATAATATATTATATATGACATATATACATATATACATATATACCCCAATATATTATATATAGATAATATATATTATATCCTTAATAATATATCATCTATGTAATATATTGATAGCTATATATATTATATATATATATATATATATATATGTATATATATATATATATATATAATATGGCTCAACACAGCCTGCTATAATCAAATTATGCAAACAACGCTGCCTAAACTAATAATCATAAGGCGAGCATAAGGAAATGAACTACGGCTATTCTAGCCAGCTTACTGACATCCTTTTCCCAAGGCTTCCTGTTCAATCCCCTCACTGCACCCATTTGCACCATTTCCTTTAAAGTTGATGTGCGCAACAAAATATATGTTTATTCCTTCAAAACCTAGGTGCGCAACATAAGATATTATGTGACACACACACACAACATATATATATAATTATATATATTTATATATATATATATATATATATATATTATAATATATAATATAGATATATATACTATTATATATATATATATTTTTTTTTTTTTTTTTTTCCCTTAACCAGCGGCACTTGAGCTTTCAGTCCTTCGGCCCAATGACATGTCATTGCGAGGCTGGGGAACCTGAGGACTTTCCTTCCAACCCGGTCAGGAGCTTCGCTCCTTCCCATCCACAGAGGGTTTATCACAGGAGCCGTTCAGGCTATTCAGTCAAATTTCCGGCCGTAAACATTTCTTCAAACGCCGACGCCCGGGTTTGAACCATGAACACCTGGTCGCCAGTACAACGCCGAAGCCATTACACCAGCGCGGCTCCCCATATATATATATATAATATATATATATATATATATATAACTATATATATATATATATATATATATATATATATATATATATATAATTAGTTCTAGTTACTGCCGTGATAATTTTGGATAATGTGTGATCTGTTGTGGATAATACTGTGGTAGTGTTAATGTAATCCTTGAATGTTATTTCCCCTGTAACCTTTGCTCTTTAGATTGTCCATGTTACTCCTGCAAATCAAATCTATAATTAACATTACTATCATCATCTTTCAGCTTCCCAAGAAGCATACGCCTTCAAGAAACTTATTTCAAGCCTTCCTGTACAGCTCAACGTCAGTGTCTTTGTGACGTAGAATGTAAATATTGATACAGTAATCTGACAGCCTTTGCTTTCTCATTTAGTGTCTACCATTTGCTAAGCCAAACCACGCAATTTTCTGACTGCATTACTCATATCTAATCCACGCTCTTTTTTCTCTTGAGATGTAAACAAACAGACATTTACCAATTTCCGTGACCTGCCAGCATAACAGGCAGCGAGCCCTGATTTGTTTACCTCGTTTCTCATGCGAGTTGATCTGCTAAACACCGGACATCGGTCTGATCGCACGTGGGATAAACACTTAACCCTTTGATCTTCAGATACAGGGGAACTCTGACGCTGGTTTTGCATTTTATCTCGAGAACGCGAGCGATTTCGGAAGAAAGCTGCGTTAGCGGGACGAAATCTTTGATGTCGGGCAAAGCAGCGACTGACGAGATAACTGGAGGCCGTCAGAGAACTTTCATCTGGTCCACAGGTTCTCAATCCGATGGTTCGCACGTTAATGCGAAATTAACACCATTAGGGATCTGAGAGCAAATGAATGGATATAAGCAGTGGTCTTTTAAATTCAGTTATTGTAGTCGCTCAGAAATTCTTGGATAATCTAAGCACGCCAGACTAGAACCATTCTTCGCTAAATGTGTTAAATTGTCTCGTGGGGATTTCTTTTTCTGATTTGTGGTAATAGAAATTGTGATTAAGTGTTAAAATGTGTTAAGTTTACCATTTTTATTCACTATAATTCCCTAGCGTTTAAAATTAGTGAAATAACATAACGCGTAGATATTTTCTTGCCAGTCGTTCAGCGTAATGTAAATTCCATCACCACACTTTCTTACACCAGAAGATACGGCTTAGCTGACTGAGATTATTAAGCGTGACGGATGAGTGACCGAATAGAATTCGCATTATATTTCATTGTGTGAAACTAAATAAGTGACTAGAGTTAATGTTATGTGACAAAACAACAGACGCCGACAAATAGCTAGTAGTGACAGGCGATTTTTGTTAAAGTGCGCATATGGATAAAGTAAATAATAATTGACTCTATGCGCTGTTCATTTCTCGCGAACAATAACGGGGGAGGGCGCATACCCTTTTTCCCGACATGCCATAGCGGAAAACTTACGGGTGGATAGGATAGTAGTAGTTTTTCATAAATGTTCTTTTCTTCCTAATATAGCACCCGATCAAAACCAGCGGCCAGCGGTTTTTTCTTGATTTTAGTCTTCAATACTGATGGGATTTATGCTGTCTTTTTTGTGACTTTCGAGTCCACAAGTTCATGTTGTGAACAGGACTGGCTAAAAGACACATAAACATTTTAATAATTAAGTTAACTGAACTATCAATTATTTTTTTCATTTATTCATCCCACGGATATTTTTATCTATATTTATCATATATTATATATATATATATATATATATATATTTTATATATATATATATATACATATACATATACATATATATATATATATATAAACATCTAACTTTTGACAGACGCAGCACTGGATTCATTCAGAAAGTTGTGCTGTTTCAAAATCGGCACTCACCCTATAGCCAGCCGATAGGATTTACCATCATTTATCATCTTTACATATTGTAACATTTGTCTTAGCAACCAGATGCTTAACAATACGGGAATTACTTTTCTCTTTTTTCAACTGTGAGCGTCGAGAGCACGTCTTGCTTCAGTAACTATTTGTGGTGAAAATCGTTTCATCCAGGAAAAATTACACCACCAAATTTGGCGTCCACCTTGTAATTATTATTCGATATATAGGCTCGACAGCGGCCATATTTGGGCAACACACCTGACAGTATAGGTTCAGGGACTACCGTATTTTTTTTCAAGGGATACAACACTACGAATAGGTACGCGAGATTGTTTTGTGGCCACAGATGTCAGTGAGAGAGATAGAGAGCGAATATTTTCCTTTGTTACAATCATTGTACTAATTTCTATTTTTTATTTCGCTAAACTGAGTACTTTACTGAATAGTAACTTAGTGGGAATTTGTTCTTGATATTCTATTCTGTAACCTAGTGCTTATCTTTGACCTTTGGGTTATTAACTTCTTTTGGGATCCTTTGTCAACAACAGGAGGGCACTTATTCGGTTATTTTCATATATCTGTAAACATGATTTTATTGATTTCTCTATATGTTTGATGTTGTAAAACGTTTAATATAATAAACAACAAAAAGAATTTAAATGTGTGTGTTGGTCAGACCCATACCCAATTAACCATAGTTTTTCACGTTTTTGTGTATATTGTTGTCACATAATTGTGTGTGTGTGGGTGTGGTTAGAGTAACTAATATTTCATATAGGGAGAGAAAGGTTGTCTTATACTAAAATATAGTCGTATAGATAGGCTGGACTAGTGAACTACTCATTCCAGAGACAGATCGTCCTCTTACACTATTCCCTCGTGAAAATCTATTTCTAACACCTTTATTCTCACATATTTACCACTATCACCTCTGCTCAGACGGGACCATAATTATCTTCTGACCTATCTTAAAAAAATTACGACAGTCTTCCACATTCTTGTTACGTCTGTATCCAGTTCTTTTCTCCATGTGTTCCTCAGACTCTCTCTAACTCTTTTACCCTGGAGATTACAGAACAAGGACTGACAGGTAAGGCTATCAACATGTGTCCTTTGTGTGTCCTACTCATCGCCAGCGTCTTCTTGTCATCTCTTGGTCCACTGGTACTTGTCCAGTTCTTGTCATCGGTTCAACATTAGTGATTTTTTCATACCATCGTCTATTATCAGCAAGCACCCATTAGTTAAAGTATGTATCTTCTTTTTGTTACTGTTTGTTTTTTGTTCTCCATGTCTCAGAGTCATACAGTAGAGCTGATTTGACATTTGAGGTAAAGATTCTAATTGTTGCGTTGGACGACTTCAGTTCTCCATATGTTTCCCAATGTAATGAAAACTCCTCTTGACTTTTGTATTCTTATTTTGATATCGTTACAGTTAAGATTGTTGTCCGTTGTTATTTCTTCACACCCAACCACCTTATCAAATTATCCCTAGATTCTAATTGTTGCGTTGGATGACTTCAGTTCTCCATATGTTTCCCAATGTAATGAAAACTCCTCTTGACTTTTGTATTCTTATTTTGATATCGTTACAGTTAAGATTGTTGTCCGTTGTTATTTCTTCACACCCAACATTCTTGTCAAATTATCCCTTCCACTTTGCTTTGTCTTCTTCGTCAACTTCCTCTGACATTTTCCTAATGTCCAAGTATATCCAGCAACTATCCTCAACTCATCATGAAGGATGGGACCACCATGGTAGCTGACACCCTTGTAAGAAGCCTACGTCAACAAATTATTGCGCTTTTGCAGTGGTGGTTTCTGTAACAGTATATTGTACCTAAGTGTCGTAATTAGATAGGTCCCGTCTGAGTAGAGTGGATGGTGATAAGTACGTGAGAATTAACGGTGTGAGAATATATTTCACGGGTGAAAAGTTTAAGGAGAAGATCTGTCTCTGGAATGAGTAAGTTTCTCTAGTCCAGCCTATCTATACGACTATACTTTAGTACAAGACAATCTTACCCTCCTCAGATATAAATATAAGTTTAACTACACACACTCACTCACTCTGCTATGTGACGACAAGACACACACACGTGAAAAAAACTATTGTTTATTGGGTATGGGTCTGACCAACACACAAAGTTAAGTTTCTTTTGTTGTTTATTATCATTAAACTTGACAACACCAAATATCTAAAGAAAGATCAAATAAAATCAGATTTACATACATAGGAAAATAACAGAAAACATGTGCCCTCCCTTACTGAGAAAAAGAACCCAACAAGTTAATAACCCCAAAGGTCAAAGATTAGCACTATGTTACAGAATAGACAGTAAAGAAATACCTTCTTACTATATATATTACCCAGTAAAGTAAACAAGTTTAAACAGAATCAAGATGATACAATTTTCCAGTAACAGAGAAAATATTCACTCTCTCTGTCATACGTGGCCACTCACTCGCTCCTTACCTTCTTCTTCTTCTTCTTCCGTCCTTAGCCACCGACCGTCAAAGCAGTCAGTGGCCATTACGCCTAGTGGCGTCTTAGGGCAACAGCAGATAGGTTTTCTTTGCCATTGTTTCCCATCACGCCTATTGGCGTCTTTAGGGCAACGGCAAATCAATCCATATGCTGTTGTTTCCGTAATCGAAGTGACTGGCAAACGGGTGATCAGCCCGTTGGTGCTCCTTACCTACTCTTCGTGAAATCTCTTGGAAATACAATTATCCTGAATATAAAATTTTCAGTGTTTTTACCATCCAAATTGGCCCAGTCCGTCCTCTAATAATTAAAATTTATAAGGTGGACGCCTAATTTGGTGGTTTATTCCTGGATGGACAAGTGTCACTTCGAATAGTTAGTGTAGAAAACCGAGATCTTGTGTTCACAAGAAACAGAGGAAAATACTTCCAGTATTGGGAAACATCCGATTGCTAAAACTGTTACTTATGATGATGATGGTAATCCTATCGGCTAACTCTATGGTGAATGCCGATTATGAAACAGCGTAACTCTTCTGGATAAAATCCACTTGGATACGACTGTCAAAAGTCGGGAGAAATGTTATTGTTTTCACAATCCAGTGTGCTGATAAAATTGAACAAACTATTTTTGGGTTATATAAATCCAGTTAAATTTATCATTTACAATGTCAATTTGTCTCTTTGGCCAATCCTGTTCCCAAATGAACTTGGGGACACGTAAGCCAAGAAAAAGACAAACATTAATCCAATCAGTAAATGAAGAAAAAAAAAGACCGCTGGCCGCTCTTGTGATCAGGTCTGCTTAAGAATAAAGAAACATTATGGAAAAAGGCTACTATTATATATCTACATATATGCGCACAGAAGAGACAAAGACGATCTTTTATCCACTCTGCCAGTCCTGATTAAAGTTAACCGGCACACGGTGTCTTTAGCCTATCCTATCGCGTGTCACGTAGCGAGTGTAGGTTTGGTTGAAGTATGCAGCCTTTCCCCTCCTGCCCCCGGTCAACGATCAGCGTACAATGTCAATTATTATTTAATTATCCATACGCGCACTTACGTAAATATCGCCTGTCGTTAATAGCTAGTAAATTGTCGGCGCCTGTTTGTCATCGTATGGTATTAAATAATAGTCACTTACTATAAATACACAAAATGAAATATAACGTGAATTCTATTGTCCCTATCCGTCGCGCCTAGCAGATATTCAGTCAACAAAAACGTCTCTTCTTGTGTGAGAAAGTGGGTGGTAAGATTAACATTAAAACTGAACAACTGGTAAAAAATATCTACGCGTTATTTCACTGCTCTTAACAGCTAGAACTTTAAGTGAATTATAATGGTAAAAGATTTAACACTTTAACGCTTAAGCACAAATTTCTATTACCAGAAAATCAGAATGAAACCCCCACGAAATGCTATTAACACATCTTCCACAATGGTTCAAGACTATGTGTTTAGACTATCCGAAAAATTCTGAGCGACAAGTGATAGCTGGTTTAGGGATAACAAGTTTATACATCAACATGGATATATAATCTCAAGAGGATGCTAATTTTCACACTATTGTGCATAGCAGAGAATCAGAAACCTAAGTTCCCAAGATAAAAGGTTTTCACAGTCGCTCTGTCGGTCGTTGCTAATCGACAACAGCGACTTAAAACCATGTAACGGGTTCTCCGGAGATTTTGCCCGCTTCTGAAGATCAAAGAGTTAACTCCCCCTGTGTATACGAACATCAAAGGGTACTCGGGGAAATATTTTTGCCCGAGTGTCTCACTTCAAAAGGTCCGCTGTTATTCCCCGTGCGGTCTGTCCGGTATCCGATGATTGACAGATCAGCTCGCGTGAGAAACTCAGGTAAACAAACCTGATTCGCTCCCTGTTATGACTGGCAGGTCGCTAAAGTTGGTAAATAACTTCGTTTGTTTATGTACAAGAAAAAGAGGCGTGGATTAAAAAATGAGTAAACACAGGCTGTAAATGCATGGTTTTGCTAGCAAATCAAAGAACGCTACGAGGTCTCGAAAGACTGTCAGAAACTGTAGGCTATATTTCCACTATACGTCACACTAAGGAGGTTGCCAGCGCCATAGACAACCTCGTGTTCTTCTTTTTCCTTTCCGCTCCCTAATGAGCACACAATCACCACCACCTCTCAGATGGTCCTTTACAGAAAGTCTATATCAAGGCATTCGCGTGCTATTGAAGTAGAGATGTCTGTAGTAATGTATTTTACGCGATAAAGTTGCAAGCAGCATGCACAACCTCATGTTAGTCACCTGTTACAATGTAGGCTTATTCTTTCAAAAACTATATAATGATTACAATCTTAAACTATTGAAGGGGAGCATGTCTGTCAGTAATTGTTGTAGTCGGTGACAAAGTGACACAGCCTGGTGCCAGTGCTCGCTCACAAAGTAGTAATGTTCCTGTGATAGACAGATTAAAACAAAGTAGTAATGTTGCTGTGATAGACAGATTAAAACAAATTAGTAACGTTCCTGTGATAGACAGATTAAAACAAATTAGTAATGTTCCTGTGATAGACAGATCAAAACAAAGTGGTAATGTTCCTGTGATAGACAGACCAAACCAAAGTAGTAATGTTCCTGTGATAGACAGACCAAAACAAAGTGGTAATGTTCCTGTGATAAACAGATCAAAACATAGTAGTAATGTTCCTGTGAAAGACAGATTAAAACAAAGTAGTAATGTTCCTGTGATAGACACACCAAAACAAAGTAGTAATGTTCCTGTGATAGACAGATTAAAACAAAGTAGTAATGTTCATGTGATAGGCAGAAGAAAACAAAGTAGTAATGTTCCTGTGATAGACAGACCAAAACAAAGTAGTAATGTTCCTGTGATAGACAGACCAAAACAAAGTAGTAATGTTCCTGTGATAGACAGACCAAAACAAAGTAGTAATGTTCCTGTGATAGACAGACCAAAACAAAGTAGTAATGTTCCTGTGATAGACAGACTAAAACAAAGTAGTAATGTTCCTGTGATAGACAGAAGAAAACAAAACTGTAATGGCCCTGTGATAGACAGACCAAAACAAAGTAGTAATGTTCCTGTGATAGACAGACCAAAACAAAGTAGTAATGTTCCTGTGATAGACAGACCAAAACAAAGTAGTAATGTTCCTGTGATAGACAGACCAAAACAAAGTAGTAATGTTCCTGTGACAGACAGACCAAAACAAAGTAGTAATGTTCCTGTGATAGACAGACCAAAACAAAGTAGTAATGTTCCTGTGACAGACAGACCAAAACAAAGTAGTAATGTTCCTGTGACAGACAGACCAAAACAAAGTAGTAATATTCCTGTGACAGACAGACCAAAACAAAGTAGTGATGTTCCTGTGATAAAACAGAAGAAAACAAAGTAGTAATGTTCCAGTGATAGGCATAAAAAAAAAACAAAGTAGTAATGTTCCTGTGATAGGCAGACTAAAACAAAGTAGTAATGTTCCTGTGATAGACAGACCAAAACAAAGTAGTAAGGTTGCTGCGATAGACAAGAAAACAAATTAGTAATATTCCTGTGATAGACAGACCAAACCAAAGTAGTAATGTTCTTGTGATAGGCAGACTACAAAAAAGTAATAATGTTCCTGTGATAGGCAGACCAAACCAAAGTAGTAATGTTCTTGTGATAGACAGACCAAAACAAAGTAGTAATGTTCCTGTGATAGAAGAAAACAAAATAGTAATGTTCCTGTGATAGACAGAAGAAAACAAAGTAGTAATGTTCCTGTGATCTTCTTCTTTGATCCATAACCGCCAACCGTCAAAGCAGTCAGCGGCCATCACGCCTGGTGGCGTCTTGTAGGGCAGCAACAAATTGATTCCACTTTGCTCGGTCGGCGGCCATCCTTCGTACAGTGCCCCAACTGTGGTTCATTCTTTGCATCTCAGCTTCCACAGTTCTCCGCCAAGTTGTTTTTGGTCGGCCTCTCTTTCGCTTTCCCTCGGGGGTCCATAGCATAGCTGTTCTTGCGATGGTATCAGGGTCCCTTCTGAGGACATGGCCAACCCAACTCCAGCGTCTGCCAGCTATGATGGTGTGCATGTCCTCCTGGTTACTCCGAATAAGTAGTTCTTGGTTGCTGATGGTGTTTGGCCAAAAGATTCGGAGAATTTTCCTTAGGCAGATTGTGTGGAAGGAGGACAGTTTCGACATTTCCTTCTCTGTTACTCTCCAACATTCCGCACCATAGAGAAGCACAGAAAGTACGCAGCTCTCATACAGTCTTAATTTGGTGTTTGTGCTGTACTGGGAAGACTTCCAAATGTTGTTGAGAATAGCAAAGGCTGTTCTCGCTTTATTCATTCTGTTGTTAATGTCCTTGCTTGTTCCGCCGTCAGGTGTTACTATGCTTCCTAGGTAAGTAAATGTGTCTGTCTGTTCTAACTTCTGGTTCCTTACTGTTATTGGCTCAGGATTGCCCACATTTAGTGTCATGACCTCCGTCTTCTTCAGATTGATGTTCAGGCCAACCTGCTGGCCATACTTATTCAGTCTATCAGTTTTGTCTTGAATGTGTTGGTGTGAATGCGCGAGCAGTGCAATGTCATCTGCATATTCCAAATCTTCCAGTGTAGAAAACATTGTCCATCTAATTCCTCTTGGACTGCCCTCTGTTGTCTGGCGCATCACCCAATCTATGACTGTCAAAAATAATGTTGTTGATAAGGGGCATCCCTGTCGTACTCCTGTTTTCACTTCGAAAGTTACATTACTCGATCCAACACTGCACGTAAAGTTAGAATAGAGGCTTTTTATAATGGAAACAATGCGGCTGGGAATTCCATAAGCCCTCAGAATTTTCCATAGGCTGTCCCTGTGTATGCTGTCGAAAGCCTTTTCAAAATCAACAAAGTTAATGTACAGCTGTCTCTGCCATTCTGAGCACTGCTCTATAATGTTCCTGAGGGCAAATATATGATCTGCACATCTTCTGTTCTTTCTGAAACCCGCTTGTTCTTTCCTCAGTTTATGGTCAACTGCTTTTGAAATTCTCTGGATGATTATCCTGCCTAGTATTTTGCTGGGAACTGAGAGGAGGGTAATTCCTCTCCAGTTGTTGCAGTCTGCAAGGTCGCCCTTCTTGGGCAATTTGACAATTGTTCCTTTACTCCACTCTGTTGGTGTTGTCTCAGTTTCCCAGACTTGTGCAAATAGTGGTTCTAATAGTTATGCTGCTAGTTCAGGGTCTGTCTTGAATAGCTCAGCATTCAGATTGTCGTGACCAGGCGCTTTTCCATTTTTTAGCCCTTTGATAGCTGTGATAATTTCTTCTTTTCGTGGAATGTCTGTATTTACGTCTAAGTCACTTTCAGCCTCAGGAACATTCAGCTGAGTCTCTGGTGGTTCCTTATTCAGTGTTTCTCTGAAGTGCTCTGCCCACCTTGTTTCCTGCCCCTGTGCTGTGGTGATGAGATTTCCTTGCTTGTCTCTTACTAACGTTATGTTGTTTGCACCTCGTTTTCCACTGATAGCTTTAGTTATTTTATAAACTGTGCTTTGTTCATTTCTCAGTGCTGCCTCTTCTGCCTGTCTTGCAAGGTCATCCAGAAATGTCCTTTTGTTAGCACGGGTTTGACGTTTTACTTCCTTGTCCAGCTGACTGTACTGTTCACTATATATTGCCTTTAACCTGGGAGACTTAGCTTCTGTTTTCTTCCTTTTCATTTCCTTTCTCTTCGCTATGGTGTTTAGCGTTTCTGGTGTTATCCAGTCTTGGCTCTTTCTTTCCTGGAATCCCAAGCATGACTTGCTGCTTTCTTTATATATTGTTGAGATGGTGTTGAATTTCTGGTCCACATCGGTTCCTGTGATAGGCAGACTAAAATAAAATAGTAATGTTCCTGTGATAAACAGACCAAAACAAAGTAGTAATGTTAATGAGATAGACAGGTCAAATACTAAAACACTTCATTATTATTTCAACAAGCAGCGTTGAAACTGTTGAAAAGGAATAAACCTTCCGCTTTTCCTGAACAACAACAACAACAAATGTCGTTTAATTTATCGGTCTTTCTTTGAGGAAAAGATACGAACAAGCGCTAACGTCAAAACAAGAAAGTTTGATGGCTATGGGAAAGAAAGACATGGCTGGCCAATTGGATAAATGTTCGTAGGCAATACAGGTTGAAGAGAATAAGGCGGACACGGAAAAATCTTGAACATATATCACTGAACAGGAAGTTTTGGCGTAAATTAGTTGTAGGCCTAAACTTCAAAGGGAACTGAATGGTAATGATTGATTCAATGAATACGGGTTAACAGGAGCAAGATGTTTAAACATTAAATACGGGTTAACAGGAGCAAGATGTTTAAACATTAAATACAGGTTAACAGAAGCAAGATGTTTAAACAATAAATACGGGTTAACAGGAGCAAGATGTTTAAACAATAAATACAGCAATACTATACGACAGGTGTGAAGATGTGACTTGTACTACATCTGGAACAGTGGCTTTTTGCTCATCCGTGGAGACTAGGAGCAAAGACTTGACATAATGCTGGTCAGTGGCGCATTTAGACCTTATGAGGTGGGAAGGGTGGAGGAGGCGAGATTCCAAGAATCAATCCCAGAATAGACGTTTCCAGCCCAAATAGCCAACCCCTTTCCCCCAAAATTAAAAAAAAGTAAGCAGAGATATCTCATTGCTGTTTGCTACCATGGATGTTGTAAGAAGGCTAGAAGAGAAGACTTACGGTAGGTATTGCACTGGTGACCTCATGACGCAAAAACTAACGGCTACTTAAACCACTACAACTACATCACGTGAGATGCTTTAAGTGTAACCTTTGACCTTGGAGAACAGCAGGTGTGTCCCGTGCTTCTTCCTCATCATCATGTTTCTTTTTTGCTCCCCATGGAGCCACCACTGCAGTTGTCCCTCTTGCAGGAAGCCGGTGTCAACGTGCTCATGCGCTTTTGCAGTAGTGGTTTTCATAGCACTTAGTTTTATATGATGAGGTTGATAACTACATGCACAACTTCATATTAGTCGCCTCTTACGACATGCTTGAGGGAGCGGTGGTCTTATTGTTTTCTCTGCCTCCTCGGAGACTCCCGACAACTACACCATGTTCCGTGCCCTGACGCGAAAAGTTGACAAGAAGAAGACATAGATTCACGCCCAGTAATTAGTCCTCTTGCAGGAAACCTGCCCTAAAGCATCCACGTGTTCATGCAGCAGTTGTTGGTGTAGCAATTTATTTTACCTGATGAGGTTGCCACCCAGGCAATATCACATATTAGTCGACTATTACGTCACACCGGAAGAAGCAGAAGTCCAGGTTCAAGTAAATAAAGAGGGGAAACCCGAGGCCTGAAAACCGTACATAAATCAATAATACACACATAAAGGTCACGTGTTCCGTGTTGCGAATCGCGCTAATGACCCCTGTCTACGAAACACTATTTGTGTGATGCCTAGTTGGCGGGGAGGGTAGTGTGATTCGCTTCCATAGTTAGGTTCGGAAGGTCCTCCGTTCGATTCACCGGTAAGCCACTCACATCTGTTGTTTTTCTGTTGTCTATTTTTCTACTTCTTTATTTCTCACGAGTGCCTGAAAACATACCTTTATGTGTGTAATATTTATTTATTTACAGATTCAAGTAAATTTGGCAACACGAACACGTGACCCAGTTTAACTTACAACCATGTACGGCAGACTCGACCTGAAGCTCAGTAGAATCTTGCCGAGAAATGGAGACATGTCCTGCCCAGCCATCGTAAACGGCTCCATAGCTCTGACGGCGTCGATGTAGTCAACTCGTTTAACGTCCATCTTGGTCACGACAACCACAAGTTTGATGTCTTTTTGGGGGACATGAGTGGTCGCATATGGTGTGAGATCAATTCTCTGAGCAGTGTAACACTGAATGGGAAATAGATCAATAACTATCCTTTATTGTGGTGACGAAATGTGCGACCAACATTGGCTAAAACACTAGAATAAATGAGACTCTGATAAGATAATACAAAAATATAAATTAATAATAAAAGATAAAAGCAATCCTATTGCAGATACTGCTGTAGGGTAATGAATTGTTAGAGAAGTCATTATACTAGGTCCAGCTTCGAGAGACCAGTTCTCTTTCTTGCTGCCTTTACCTTCCTTAACACAAGAGCAGAATCATGTACCCAGTTACAGATAGGTAGATTGGATTCGAACCCGGTAACTTTGCCATGCGAGGCCAGCGGTCTAACCACTCTGCCAGGACGTTCATAAGCAACACAAACAGAGTAAAAGCTTAACCGTGCTGCTACGGTAAAACAAGCAAACGAACGTATCGAAAAATATGTCTTCTTCAGTGGACAACCAAACAACAGCAACAACGAAAATTTTTTTTTTTCTCAATGAAACTAGTGAATAATCAAAATAACAATTTAAAACGAAGAAAATAAACAAAAAAAGAAAGAAATCAAAATTATCTCAGTGAAATAGAAACGGAAATGTTGAACACGTAGAGGGACATGTAAAAACACGATAATGACAAACAAAATAATAGATGGAACAGTTGAAGTAAAAATAGCAAGCCATCGATATGACTTTAATTGGAGTGGAAACATCAACGCAAGGTTTAAAAAACTTATGTATCAGACATCAATACAAGAGACAGACAAAAAAAAAGTTTTTCAACTGTAACATTAAGGCAAATGACAGAAAATAGTATATCAGACTATACCAGCCAGGCAAGGGATACAAATTATACACTGCATAGATGTTATGCAAAGTGTCACAATAATATGGTCTCTAGTGCTACAATAGGATTTGGTGTAAAGTGTCTAAATATGAATTCACGTGTGGTGCTACAATAGAATTTGGTGTAAAGTATCAAAATATGAATTCACGTGTGGTGCTACCATAGGATTTGGTGTAAAGTGTCAAAAAATGACATAGTGTCTAGTACTACAATAAGACATTTTTGTAAAGTGTCCAAAAAAATGACATGGTGTCTAGTACTACAATAAGATTTTTTTGTAAAGTGTCCCAAAAATGACATGGTGTCTAGAACTACCATAAGATATTTTTGTAAAGTGTCAAAAAATGACATGGTGTCTAGTACTACAATAAGATATTTTTGTAAAGTGTAAAAAAATTACATGGTGTCTAGTACTACAATAAAATTTGATGTAAAGTGTCAAACAATGACATAGTGTCTAGTACTACAATAAGATTTTTTGTAAAGTGTCAAAAAATTACATGGTGTCTAGTACTACAATAAAATTTGGTGTAAAGTGTCAAAAAATGACATGGTGTCTAGTACTACAATAAGATATTTTGTAAAGTATTAAAAAATGACATGGTGTCTAGTACTGCAATAAGATTTTTTTTGTAAAGTGTCAAAAAATGACATGGTGTCTAGTACTACAATAAGATATTTTTGTAAAGTGTAAAAAAATGACATGGTGTCTAGTACTACAATAAGATTTGATGTAAAGTGTCAAAAATGACACTGTGTCTAGTACTGCAATAAGAAATTTTTGTAAAGTGTCAAAAAATGACATGGTGTCTAATACTACAGTAAGATATTTTTGTAAAGTGTAAAAAAATGACATGGTGTCTAGCATTACAATAAGATATTTTTGTAAAGTGTCAAAAAAAAAATGACATGGTGTCTAGTACTACAATAATATCTGTTGTAAAGTGTCAAAATATGACATGGCGTCGAGAACTACAATACGATTTGGTGTAAAGTGTCAAAATGTGAATTGATGTCTAGTGCTACAATAAGATTTTATGTAAAGTGTTAAAATAGGAATTGATGTATAGCGCTACAATAATATTTGGTGTAAAATGTTAAAATATGACATGGAGTCTAGTACTACAATACGATTTGGTGTTAAATGTCACAATAAGACATGGGTCTGTCAGTAAAATGATATCTGATAATCCTTTTATTCAGTCCAAGTGTTAATACCAGGCTTAAAAGGGTCATTTAGTAATTCTGGCCTTGGTCGCACATCTCTAATACTGAAGCATTACTGTTGCACCGACAATCATAAACGAGAACTGAGCTTGCATTCTGATGAGACTGATCGTGTTAAGACGTCAAGAGAGATTTACATAAATTATGTTATCATTCATCATCTCTTTAGCTTGACTGTACTGTAAATCAAACATCTACTATTTGGTGACCTTGCATGCGAATGAAGTGACGTGTTATTACACACGTTGTCCAGTTGCCAAGCGTCTGTTACACGAGCAAAATTCATCATTATTATGACTTGTCACAACTTGGTACGTAACCTGTCAATCTTTGCTTCACTTGGCATGCTTCTATCACTGCCCTTTCGTCCAAAGAAAATCTGCGTTCACATATATTAACCTATTGAGAGAAATATTAGTTTACACACAGCAGTTAACATTGGGTCCTTGTGGGGAAAAATGATTCGCAAAATTATGAAAAGATTACCAAAGGAATTATGGGGGAAAACAGGTCAATACCAGTGGAGTAAGAGGTGAAGAAAACGGTTAGGACACAACATGAAGAAACCAACCGGTAGCTCTACAAGGCAGTCTTTGTTATGAAGTGTCAAGGGCAGAGACATAAAGGGAGACTTAGACTTAAAAACACCTGGGTGCTGACGAGTTATTAATGAATTAACCATGTGTAATGCACTGTCATCTGAGTGTTACAGGGCCGAGAGGGGATCAAACTGTAACACTGTCATCTGAATGTCACAGAGCCGAGAGAGGATCAAACTATAATACTGTCACCTGAGTGTTACACTGCCGAGAGGGAATCAAACTATAATACTGTCACCTAAGTGTCACAGAGCCGAGAGAGGATCAAACTATAATACTGTCACCTGAGTGTTACAGGGCCGAGAGGGGATCAAACTGTCACCTGAGTGTTACAGGGCCGAGAGAGGATCTAACTGTAACACTGTCACCTGTGTGTTACAGGGCCGAGAGGGGATCAAACTGTAACACTGTCACCTGAGTGTTACAGAGCCGAGAGAGGATCAAACTATAATACTGTCACCTGAGTGTTACAGGGCCGAGAGAGGATCAAACTATAATACTGTCACTTGAGTGTTACAGGGCCAAGAGAGGATCAAACTATAATACTGTCACCTGAGTGTCACAGAGCCGAGAGAGGATCAAACTGTAACACTGTCACCTGAGTGTCACAGAGCCGAGATGGGATCAAACTATAATACAGTCACCTGAGTGTTACAGAGCCGAGAGAGGATCAAACTATAATACTGTCACCTGAGTGTTACAGGGCCGAGAGAGGATCAAACTATAATACTGTCACCTGAGTGTTACAGGGCCGAGAGAGGATCAAACTGTAACACTGTCACCTGAGTGTTACAGGGCCGAGAGAGGATAAAACTGTAACACTGTCGCCTGAGTGTTACAGGGCCGAGAGGGGATCAAACTGTAACACTGTCACCTGAGTGTCACAGAGCCGAGAGAGGATCAAACTATAATACTGTCACCTGAGTGTTACAGGGCCGAGAGAGGATCAAACTATAATACAGTCACCTGAGTGTTACAGGGCCGAGAGAGGATCAAACTATAATACAGTCACCTGAGTGTTATAGAGCCGAGAGAGGATCAAACTATAATACTGTCACCTGAGTGTTACAGGGCCGAGAGAGGATCAAACTATAATACTGTCACCTGAGTGTCACAGGGCCGAGATGGAATCAAACTATGATACTGTCACCTGAGTGTTACAGGGCAGAGAGCGGATCATACACTGTAACCTAAAAGGCATTTAATAAAAAACGACTAAGAAGGGGTGGGCATGAGACCGGCTACCACATGCTTGTGACATATTATGAGAATAGCTTTCTTATATCTCCTCATTATCTACACTTTTCATTTACCTTTTCTTTCATCTATGCACGTTCTTAACATAAAAACCCCTATACACTGTGAGATCGGTGTATTTTTCCATTTAGCACGCATTTTATTGCGGTTCGCTATTTTTCTTTGATGTATGTTCTCGAGCAGACCTATTAGCTACGTTGAGCTGTAATTGTAACGCCAGCGATTGAAAATCGTTGGATAGGATCAGATAGCGATCAAGAGCAGATCAGTTTGGAACAAAGGGGCAGATCATTTTTATTACCTTCCCCTGAACTGTTCGTTTAAAAGTAATTAAACACGGTGAGAATAGCAAGATCAAAAAGACGGACTTCGCTCGATGACCACGTCTGCAGGCGGTAATAGTGTGATTTTCTTCGACCGAAGAAATTTCGCACGGTCTGGTCAATCACGTTATGCCTGATCTAAGAGAGAGTATGAGTTCTGGTTTTCGGCTTTAGCGTGGAGAATGGCTATGATTTACGCGAAAGCCGAAAGCTGAACGAAGAATTCTCCGTAGGTGCTAACATCTGGCAGATAGTCTGGTTTTCAGTGAATAGTTTCATTCCCGGTGATTTCATATATATATATACCCTAGCCTTCTAACTAAAATTTATCCAGTACTCATCAGACTGTAAAGACATCTAGCTCGATTTCTAGAATCCTTTGTATTAAGTGAAGTTCTTAGTTTTTCGTTGGAGAATAGTCTTAGAAGTTTGTGAGAAGGTAATATATCTACTAGTAGTTGGAGTAATTTAAGTGGTAAAATCGTCAATTATATTTCTCTAAGTTTTACTGTTTTACAGTGGATAGCAGAACAGATAATAATTTCTAGCTAAACTCTTCCAGCTATAATATAAATTTTATTAATAGCTAGTAACCAGTCAGAGAATATTTTAACCAACTAAGTAAATGCACTGATTCATCATGAGTATTGACGAAATATGTATTTATTTCTAATTCATGATGGCTGATTTTTTTTTAATGACTTGAATTTATCTCATGGAAGTTTTTAAACGATAAGACAAGCTCTAAGCTTGTAAGTTCTATTTAAGTAAAATAACCGAAGTGGATAAATATATAATATTTTACGCGGGGTAAGGATAGGATAGTAAATACTGTATATTGGTTTAGTATTTTGTATGTTTTTCTCTTTACACAGTATTTGGGTCAAACCCTAAACCTTACCAGCGGCTTGCATATGAATCTGAGAATAACTTTACAAAAGAACATTCTGATATAATTATCGGGTTTTTCAAGGTGACCTGTCTGGCCTCGTGTTTTTTACACCCAGAAAGAGGCAGAGTACCAACCCAAAGAATACTAAGAATAAATTGGAAACTGGACTTATAGATATCCAGATTTCTTTTCCCAAGTTCATATACATTCAGCCTGTGGTGGCGACATAATCAAACATTGACATTACCTGAATAACAACCACAGTGTTGTGAAGATTTATCCTGAACAGATTTATTTACCTGACACTCGATTTAACGATTGAAGATTCCAAGCTACTGTATATTGTGAGCATTAGATCTCTTAATTATTTTACTACCTGGACAAAAATTGAAGTGACATAATCGGCATCCTACTAACAGTCGCGAATCAAGCGTTTCCCAACATTTGGATTCATTAGTCTTTGGAGAAACTGGGGCTTGATTCGCCAAAAAAACCCAACCTTGGATGGGCGGTGTGTACCTTAACTATTGTTCCAGATGTTGTGAAAGCACCTATTAGGTAAGAGAGACTGGTTGTGATCACAAGTTTGTCAGAGCGAGAGAATGCAGGGATGAATAATTCTTTCATTGTATAACCTATGTGTCTAACTCTTTAATTCATTCATTAACCTATGTTTAATTGTATTTGATTTGATATTCAAAATACATTGCTGTTGTAAAGTTCTTATGATAAATAAAATTTACATAAACTTTATTCACGTGTGTCGGTCAGCTTGTCCCAAAAGATCCCTATTCCATAGATATAGTTTTCACGTCTGTGCGTCTAATTGTCGTCACTTATCTGTGAGTGGTTGAATAAATATTAATGTATATTTTGGTAGACTGTCTGACTAACAAAGTTCTGTTGTAGAGATAGGCTGAATGAGAGAAGCTTTTCGAGTTCAGGGACAGACTCTACTTATTTTCCACCATCTCACACGTGAAAAATCTATTTCTTTACCTTATCTCTCCCTGAGTCACCACATGTTCTAATCTAATCAGACGGGACCAATCTATGTCTTAATTCCCCTATCAAAAATCTACGGCAAATGGGTGCTCCTTTTCCGGGAATTGAACTCTAGTCCCGAGCAAGTTCGACAGAAATTTTCTCGTTTACCGGGATTTTGATCTGTTAATCTTTATAGACTAGTTAGAGTAAGAGTGTGATTGTCTCGTGAGATTTAGTATCATTGAATATAATTATCCCCTAGACAAACGATCTGTTTATTGGCTTGCTGACCACACAAATATATTTATTGTTTTTTCCACATATAAAACATGATGTTGAGTACCCACAATGAAAACATGGTGTCTTTGTTCACAATAAATGCTGATGTCTAGATGTCCATAATACAAAGCCATGTAGTGTCTAGTGCCCACAATAAAACGTGGTGTCTAGTGTCCACACTAAAAGGTGATTTAGTAGCAATAAACAAGGAGTGCGTACCCACTATAAAACGTGATGTCTAATTGTTCCCACAATAAAACATGATGTCTGTGACCCCAGGGGTAAAACATGATGTCTAGTACCCACAAAAAAATTAATGATGTATAGTTCCTACATAATCTATCCACAATAAAACATGATGTCTAGTACCCACAATAAAACATGATGTCTAGTGCCCACAATAAAACATGATGTCTAGTACCCACAATAAAACATGATGTCTAGTGTCCACAATAAAACACGATGTCTAGTACCCACAATAAAACATGATATCTAGTGTCCGCAATAAAACATGATGTCTAGTACCTACAATAAAACATGATATCTAGTGTCCACAATAAAACATGTCTCCACAATAAAACATGATGTCTCCACAATAAAACATGATGTCTAGTGCCTACAATAAAACATGATGTCTAGTGCCCACAATAAAACATGATGTCTAGTGCCCACAATAAAACATGATGTCTAGTGTCCACACTAAAAAATGATGTCTAGTACCCACAATAAAACATGATGTCTAGTACCTACAATAAAACATGATATCTAGTGTCCACAATAAAACATGTCTCCACAATAAAACATGATGTGTAAACAAAAAAACAGATGTCTATGTGGAACAATGAAACATGACACTAATGTTCACAGTGACCTATTGTGGTAACCAAAATAACACGATGACTATGTCCCACACTGATAAAACATGATGTCTAGTGTACCCACAATAAAACATGATGACTAGTGGAACCCACAATAAAACTACATGTCTAGTAACTGATGATAAAACTAATGTGTCTAGACCCACAATAAAACATGATGTCTGACAATACCTAATGTGGAATAAAAGATATCTGATGTCTGATACCCCCACAAAATGACTAATCTAGGAACACAATAAAACCATGATGTGCAAATGTAGCAAGAATGAAAACATGATGTCTAGTAACAATAAAACAGAAATGTCTAGAACCCACAATAAAGTGTGATGTCTAGTGTTACCACAATAAAACATGATGTCCTAGTTACCACAACCTCGTGGTAAAAGACGCTGAGGTATGGAAAACAACAAATAAAACATGAGAACTAGTACCCACAGAAGTGACAATGATGCATGGTAGTACCCACAATAAAAATATTGTACCACATGAGAACGTCTAGTACCCACAATAAAAACTGATGTCCTTGTAGCTAAAGACAATAAATTACCTGATGTCTATACCTACCTAAACATGATGTCTAGTACCAAGTTGAGTCAGTGCTTCAAATAAAACAAGATGTCTAGTTTCACAATAAAACATGATGTTCTAGTACCCACAAGGGCAAATACATGAGAACTGAAAAAATGTCCCACAATAAAACATGATGTCTAGTGTCCATAATAAAACATGATGTCTAGTGCCCACAATAAAACATGATGTCTAGTGTCCACAATAAAACATGATGTCTAGTACCCACAATAAAACATGATGTCTAGTACCCACAATAAAACATGATGTCTAGTACCCACAATAAAACATGATGTCTAGTACCCACAATAAAACATGATGTCTAGTACCCACAATAAAACATGATGTCTAGTGTCCACAATAAAACATGATGTCTAGTACCCACAATAAAACATGATGTCTAGTGTCCACAATAAAACATGATGTCTAGTACCCACAATAAAACATGATGTCTAGTACCCACAATAAAACATGATGTCTAGTACCCACAATAAAACATGATGTCTAGTACCCACAATAAAACATGATGTCTAGTACCCACAATAAAACATGATGTCTAGTACCCACAATAAAACATGATGTCTAGTACCCACAATAAAACATGATGTCTAGTACCCACAATAAAACATGATGTCTAGTGTCCACAATAAAACATGATGTCTAGTACCCACAATAAAACATGATGTCTAGTACCCACAATAAAACATGATGTCTAGTGTCCACAATAAAACATGATGTCTAGTACCCACAATAAAACATGATGTCTAGTACCCACAATAAAACATGATGTCTAGTACCTACAATAAAAATGAATGTCTAGTGCGCCAGACATGTCTAAAACAAATGAACATGATGTCTGCACAATAAAACATGTCTCCACAATAAAACATGATGTCTCCACAATAAAACATGATGTCTAGTGCCTACAATAAAACATGATGTCTAGTGCCCACAAAATACACGATGTCTAGTGCCCACAATAAAACATGATGTCTAGTACCCACAATAAAACATGATGTCTAGTACCCACAATAAAATATGATGTCTAGTACCCACAATAAAACATGATGTCTAGTACCCACAATAAAACATGATGTCTAGTACCCACAATAAAACATGATGTCTAGTGCCCACAATAAAACATGATGTCTAGTACCCACAATAAAACATGATGTCTAGTACCCACAATAAAATATGATGTCTAGTACCCACAATAAAACATGATGTCTAGTACCCACAATAAAACATGATATCTAGTGTTCACAATAAAAAATGATGTCTATTGTCCACACAAAAAAACATAATGTCTAGTACCCACAATAAAACATGATGTCTAGTACCCACAATAAAACATGACGTCTAGTGTCCACAATAAAACACGATGTCTAGTACCCACAATAAAATATGATGTCTAGTACCCAAAATAAAACATGATGTCTAGTACCCACAATAAAACATGATGTCAAGTACCCACAATAAAACGTGATGTCTAGTGTCCACAAAAAAGCATGATGTCTCCACAATAAAGCATGATGTCCAGTACCCACAATAAAACATGATATCTAGTGTCCACAAAATACATGATGTCTAGTGCCCACAAAACACATGATGTCTAGTGCCCACAAAAACATGATGTCTAATGTCCACAAAATACATGATGTCTTGTGCCCACAAAAATATGATGCCTAGTACCCACAACAGAACATGATGCCTAGTGCCCACAACAGAACATGATGCCTAGTTCCCACAACAGAACATGATGCCTAGTGCCCACAACAGAACATGATGCCTAGTGCCCACAACATAAAATGATGCGTAGTGCCCACAACAGAACATGATGCCTAGTGCCCACAACAGAACATGATGCCTAGTGCCAACAATAGAACATGATGCCTAGTGCCCACAACAGAACATGATGCCTAGTGCCCACAACAGAACATGATGCCTAGTGCCCACAACAGAACATGATGTCTAGTGCCCACAACAGAACATGATGCCCAGCGCACACAACAGAACGTGAGGCCTAGTGCCCACAACAGAACATGACGCCTAGTGCCACAACAGAACATGATGCCTAGTGCCTACAAATAGAACATGACGCCTAGTGCCCACAACCGAACATGATGCCTAGTGCCCACAACAGAACAGGATACCTAGTGCCCACAACAGAACATGATGTTTAGTGCCCACAACAGAACATGATGCATAGTGCCCACAACAGAACATGATGCATAGTGCCCACAACCGAACATAATGTCTAGTGCCCACAACGGAACATGATGTCTAGTGCATACAACAGAACATGATGTCTAGTGCCAACAACAGTACTTGATGCATAGTGCCCACAACAGAACATGATGCCTAGTGCCCACAACAGAACATGATGCCTGGTGCCCACAACAGAATATGATGTCTAGTGCCCACAACAGAACATGATGCCTAGTGCCCATAACAGAACATGATGACAAAGGCCCACAACAGTACATAATGACTAGTGCTCACAACAGTACATGATGCCTAGTGCTCACAACAGTACATGATGTCTTGTGCCCACAACAGTACTTGATGCCTAGTGCCCACAACAGTGCATGATGTCTAGTGCCCACAACAGTACATGATGTCTAGTGCACACAACAGTACATGATGTCTTGTGCCCACAAAGTACATGATGTCTTGTGCCCACAACAGTACATGATGTCTAGTGCCCACACCAGTACATGATGTCTAATGCCCACACCAGTAAATGATGCCCAGTGCCCACAACAGTAAATGATGCCTAGTGTCCACAACAGTACATGATGCCTAGTGCCCACAACAGTGCATGATGTCTAGTGCCCACAACAGTGCATGATTTCTAGTGCCCGCAACAGTACATAATGCCTAGTGCCCACAACAGTACATGATGCCTAGTGTCCACAACAGTACATGATGCCTAGTGTCCACAACAGAACATGATGCCTAGTGCCCACAGCAGTACAGAATGCCTAGTACCCACAACAGTACATGATGCCTAGTGCCCACAACAGTACATAATGCCTAGTGCCCACAACAGTACATGATGATTAGTGTCCACAACAGTACATGATGCCTAGTGTCCACAACAGTACATGATGCTTAGTGCCCACAACAGTACATGATGCCTAGTGTCACAACAGTACATGATGCCTTGTGCCCACAACAGTACATGATGCCTAGTGTCCACAATAAAACATGTTTTGGTTTTGGTTGTAAGGACTATCTTCGCTGCACACGGACAACCGAATCAGTGCTCCGATCTCCTCCCTTAGATCACACAAGGAGGATCTCAGCACAGTGCGCGAACTCCGTGGCACCGGCAACAATCCCAATGTGTGTATATAGGAATAAAACATTGATGTCTAGTACCCACAATAAAACATGACGTCTAGTTCTCACACAAAAATATGTTGTCCAGTGCCCACAATAAAAAATGGCGTCTAGTTCCCACAATAACACATGGCGTCTAGTACGCACAATAAAACATGGTGTCTAGTACGCACAATAAAGCATGGTGTCTAGTACACACAATAAAACATGGTGTCTAGTACGCACAATACAACATGGTGTCTAGTACGCACAATAAAACATGGTGTTTAGTAGGCACAATAAAACATGGTGTCTAGTACGCACAATAAAACATGGTGTCTAGTACGCACAATAAAACATGGTGTCTAGTACCCACAAAATATGATGCCTAGTGCCCACAACAGAACAGGAAGTCTAATGCCCACAACAGAACATGAAGTCTAGTGCCCATAACAGAACATTATGCCTAGTGCCCACAACAGTACATGATGTCTAGTGCCACAACAGTACATGATGTCTAGTGCCCACAATAGAACATGATGCATAGTGCCTACAGCAGAACATGATGTCTAGTGCCCACAACAGAACATGATACCTAGCGCCCACAACAGAACATGATGTCTAGTGCCCACAACAGAACATGATGCTTAGTGCCCACAACAGAACATGATGCCTAGTGCCAACAACAGAACATGATGCCTAGTGCCCACAAATAGAACATGATGCCAAGTGCCCACAACAGAACAGGGTACCTAGTGCCCACAACAGATCCTGATGTTTAGTGCCCACAACAGAACATGATGCCTAGTGCCCACAACAGATTATGATGCATAGTGCCCAGAACAGAACATGATGTCAAAGGCCCACAACAGAACATGATGTCTAGTGCCCACAACAGAACATGATGCCTAGTGCCCACAACAGAATATGATGCCTAGTGCCCACAACAGAATATGATGCCTAGTGCCCACAACAGAATATGATGCCTAGTGCCCACAACAGAACATGATGTCTAGTGCCCACAACAGAGCATGATTCCTAGTGCCCACAACAGAACATAATGTCTAGTGTCCACAACAGAACATGATGTCTAGTGCCAACAACAGAACATGATGTCTAGTGCCCATCACAGAACATGATGCCTAGTGCCCCCAACAGAACATGATGCCTAGTGCCCACAACAGAACATGTTGCCTAGTGCCCACAACAGTACATGATGTCTAATGCCCACAACAGTACATGACGTCTAGTGCTAACAACAGTATATGATGCCTAGTGCTCAGAACAGTACATGATACCTAGTGCCCACAACAGTACATGATGTCTAGTGCCCAAAACAGTACGTGTTGTCTAGTGTCCACAACAGAACATGATGTCTAGTGCCCACAACAGTACATGATGCCTAGTGCCCACAACAATACATGATGCCTAATGTCCACAACAGTATTTGATGCCTCGTGCCCACAACAGTACATGATGTCTAGTTGAATCAACAGTACATGTTTGTCTATTGCTTACAACAGTACATGATATCTAGTGCCCACAACAGTACATGATGTCAAGTGCCCACAACATACATGATGCCTAGTGCTCACAATAGTACATGATGCTTAGTACCCACAAATGTACATGATGCCGTGTGCCAAAAACAGTACATGATGTCTAGTGCCCACAACAGTACATGATGCCTAGTGCCCACAACAGTACATGATGCCTAGTGCTCACAACAGTACATGATGTCTTGTGGCCACAACAGTACTTGATGCCTAGTGCGCAAAACAGAACATGATGTCTAGTGCCCACAACAGTACATGATGTTCAGTGCCCACAACAGTACATAATTTCTAGTGCCCACAACAGTACATGATGTCTAGTGCCCACAACAGTACATGATGCCTAGTGCCCACAACAGTACATGATGCCTAGTGCCCACAACAGTACATGATGTCTAGTGCCCACAACAGTAGTTGATGCCTAGTGCCCACAACAGAACATGATGCCTAGTGCCCACAACAGTACACGATGTCTAGTGCCCACAAAAGTACATAATGCCTAGTGCTCACAACAGTACATGATGCCTACAGCCCACAACAGTACATGATGCCTAGTGCCCACAACAGAACATGATGCCTAGTGCCCACAACAGTACATGATGCCTAGTGCCCACAACAGAACATGATGTCTAGTGCCCACAACAGAACATGATGTCTAGTGCCCACAACAGTACATGATGCCTAGTGCCCACAACAGAACATGATGTCTAGTGCCCACAACAGAACATGATGTCTAGTGCCCACAACAGAACATGATGTCTAGTGCCCACAACAGAACATGATGTCTAGTGCCCACAACAGAACATGATGTCTAGTGCCCACAACAGAACATGATGCGTAGTGCCCACAACAAAACATGGTGGCTAGTGCCCACAAAAAACGTGATGTCTAGCGCCCATAAAATACATGTTGTGTAGTGCCCACAATGAAAGCTTGTGTCAAATCTCCATAATGAAACATAATGTTAGGAGATGCAATAAGATATATGATATATAGTGTCACAATAAGACATGACGTTAAGTTCGACAGTGACCATGGTGCCAAGTACAGCAGTAAAAGATCGTGCCAAACAAAATCAAGATGTCAAGTGTGACAATAAGGTGACACGTGTTACAGGTATACATAGTGTTACGTGTTCTAATATAGAACTGTGTTAAGTGCTGCATTAAGATGTGACGTAGATTGTCACAAGAACACATGGTGTCAAGTGCTACATTAAAATGTGTTAAGTGTCACAAGAACATAATGGTGTCAAGTGCTGCATTGTGATGTGACGTAAAGTATCACAAGAACACATGGTGTCAAATGCTACATTCAGATGTGGTGTTAAGTGTCACAAGAACACATGGTGCCAAGTGCTACAATAAGACAGAATGTCAAGTGCTACTATATGACATTGTGTGTCGAGATGCAACAAAACATTATGTCCAGTGTTAAAGAAAGCCTATTATCTCATAACCGTGCTCACATAGAGGGTCTTGGTAAAAAGAGGGAACTTCTCGTCTCTGGTCCTGTCTCGTGCATGTTCATCATAAACACACGGCTTCTGCTGCTCAGATGAGTCTTGCTTCAGCAGGTGCCGGAATCTCTGACAAGTACATTCACAGTTATCTCGTTGTGTCTGTATGTCTCACATGTAAAGTAAATTCACAGTTATCTCGTTGTGTCTGTATGTCTCATATATAAAGTGCATTCACAGTTATCTCGTTGTGTCTGTATGTCTCATATATAAAGTACATTCACAGTTATCTCGTGTCTGTATGTCTCACATGTAAAGTACATTACAGTTATCTCGTGTCTGTATGTCTCACATGTAAAGTACATCACAGTTATCTCGTTGTGTCTGTATGTCTCACATGTAAAGTACATTACAGTTATCTCGTTTCTGTATGTCTCACATGTAAAGTACATCACAGTTATCTCGTTGTGTCTGTATGTCACATATATAAAGTACATTCACAGTTATTCATTGTGTCTGTATGTCACATATATAAAGTACATTCACAGTTATTCATTGTGTCTGTATGTCACATTTATAAAGTACATTCACAGTTATCTTGGTGTGTCTGTATGTCTCATATATAAAGTACATTCACAGTTATCACGTTATGTCTGTATGACTCACATATAAAGTACAATCACAGTTAACTCATTGTGTCTGTAAGTCTCACATATAACTTATGTTTCTGTCTCACAATACCTCTGATTTTTCTTTTCTTTTTTGTTTCTTCTGTAATGTCAGTTTAGACTTTTCGTCAGTTCTGACTTCTTTTTATTTCTGTTTGACTGTCTGTTTCATACAGTAACCAGATGTAAATTATGTTTATTTCCCAGTCTATATATTAGTCGGCTTGTCGTACACAGAATATCAATCGGTATAATCAAGTCAACAAACTGATGTATCAACTCGCCTAAATTGTGTTGATTTAAAGATCAAAATCAGAATATAACAAATAATTGACGACATTAAAAAAAATCAACATTCTGCTGCCAATGTCATATATGGAGACTGATTAAAAACAAAGAAGTAAAATCAACAATTGTGACATGAGACGTCTAAGAAATACAATGTTATATGGAGCTAAACTTGACATATGGAAGTGGGTCACGGACAAGTAGTAAACAAGCAGGAACATTCCTGTAGGCCACAGAGATGTGGTTTTACCGAATAATGTTAAGCATACCATGGAACGCCAAACAGAATAATGAAATTGTCAGGAAAAATAGCAACGTTCAAGGAAAGCTTAGTACTTACATAAGAAGAAACATGCTTTGGACACGTTACAAGAAGAAGGAAGCTGGAATACATTGTGACATCAGGAAAAATTTAGAAGAAAAAAGATAGAGGATAACAAAGAAAGTATATACCGGACAGTTTGACATCGTGGCATGGACGGAAGTCAACACAACACAACTGATATATAGCACTGATACAAAGAGTTGTGGAGAAACATCATCACGTACTCCAGCTGGCATGATTCTTGAAGAAGAAACAGCAGGTAACAAAATACGAACAGGCTAAATAAGAAGGGAGATCAGAACCAATATGGAGCAGGATTATAGAGAATTAAACCCTACCTGCTAAGGTTACTGCCCTAAAGGGGAGCAGCGAAATAGAAACATTGTACCCTACCACGCGTATCGTAGGAGACGACTAAGGATGCTTGGGCCGCTAACACACACTGTAGAAAATTTAAGGTTAAAGGAAGGTGTCTTAACCTGTGGTCCATGGACCCCTGTGGGTTCCGTGAATGGATTCTAGGGGTCCGTGTACATAAGCTAAAATGTAACATTTTAAATTTAACTTTTAAGTATCATATTGTTTCAAGAAGGGGTCTGTAGCAGTGGCGGCTTTCTTTAATGTGCTGTTGAGCTGCAGCACTCCCTATAAAAAAAAGGACTGCATACTGTCTCTACTAACGTAATTCGGACAGACCAAAAAATTGAGGTTACACCGGAAGGGTTGAATAACTTGAATACAAGACAAAAAAAATTAGCTAAGACCGTATCGTGGAGTGCTGCGAACGATTTCAGTTCAAGTGACCTTGATCTCTTATAAGCGAATGCTTGTTATACACAGCTGCGTTTGGGTTGAATTTATTTAACTCTTTGACTCCGGAACAACGCTCTGAGCGTGGTTTTTAGACTATCACGAATGAAAATTACGGCACAGGGTGAAAAATAATTGCGGAGTCAAAGAGTTAACAAGTGCTGCAACGAAAGACAGCTCCAAGTGCAATGAACTGTAATTAAAGGGAAGTTACAATGAAAATTTTAAACACGAGAAATAGCAGCATAAATGTCTGTGTAACCTGGTTTGAAACTCGGGAAACTGCTTCGACTGACAAGGATTACTCCTAGTTGCAGTAAACTTTTAAAATAACTTTTCAGATGTTCTTGACAGATTTTAGATGAGATAAGACGCTAATCATTTGTGTCTGGGTTGATATTTTACATGGTGGTCATAATTTGTGAGTGTTATGTACCGTATAGTATTTTAAATGAATGAACAGTGCAGCACCCCCAATGACAACCCCCTGGAACCGCCACTGGTCTGTAGCCTTTATGGGACAGTCAAAGAGTCCATGGCGCAACAAAAGTTAAGACACACCGGGTTAAAGACAAAAACTTCAACTCAAACGTTAAGGCAGTCCTATTCTATAGTATTGCTCTGAATCATGGAGAACATCACAATACGATAAAGAAGAAGTTACAGACTTTCATAAATGGCAGCTTACGCAGAATAGAATTGATCTTGTATGATAAAATTATCAATGTAGAAACTGATGACAAGATCTAGACAACTGTCAGTAGAACAAGATGTTAGAACACAAAAGTTGGCACTGGATGTGACACACACTGGGGGAAACCTGTTCATAGCATTACAAGGCAGTACTCATTCTGGAACCCTCATGATAAAAGAGGTAGATTGGTTTGGTTTGATTTTAAGGACCGTCATCATTGTACACGGACAACTCCATCAGTGATCCGAACTTCCCCCTTAGATCACACAAGGAGGATCTCAGCACAGTGCACATCCGTAGCACTGGCAAGGATCCCAATGTGTGTATACAGGAATCACATATTCTATAAATATTTTTATGGAGGTAGGTTTCCTAATTTTTTTTAAATTTTGCAAGGGTAGCGGCCGTATTGCCTACTCTTTCCGATTTCCAACTGCCTAGGGATTTTTAATGTGCACAACTTGCACACGGGACCTCCTAAATTGTCGCCATTATCCGAGACAGCTAGGCATCTGATAAGACTACTCAGGAGATCAGGGAATGACATCATTAGGAATCACTGGTTCTGAAAAAAATGTCCATCAAATATATTCCCTAAACTGGGAGCGAACCCGGGAACTTTGGAATTATAGGCGGACGCCTTGCCTCCTAGCCACTTCAACCCAAAGAAAGGTAGAGCGACACAGGTAACCACATGAAGATGGAACTGGAGACAGACACAAGAGTAATAAATAATACACAGAAAGACATTGAACTGATGAAACAGTACGCCATCAGTACTTGCCTGTTCAAACTCCAAAAGGGGCATAACAAATATATAATGTAACGTGTTATTTATTGTGACTATTTCCCCTGGTAAACTGTATGAAAACTCCATTTTGTTCCATGATTTTGTCATTTTCAATATTCTTGTAACCTTAAACTAAAAATGTCCTTGTTCTCAAATACAACTTTTTGGAGTCAGAACAAACAAGTACTCACGGTATGACAGGAAAGGAAGATGAAGCATGAGTTTTATGAAGGACTAAGCTCCAAGGAAGCGAATATTGATGATGAGCTCGCAGCATTGCACAAAAGAAAGAGAATAACGGCCCAAAAAGAATTGCCTTTAGAAGTTGAGTACATCAAGTTATTGCATAAAAATGGGTGGTTCAATGAACTGGGATAAATGATTAATTAATAGTAAGAACTGAACAACTGAATAAAATGAGCGATTGAACCAAACGAGAATAGCAACCCAAGCATGAGAACTAGATATGTTAAGATAAATACTTCTTAAAAAAAAAAAGAATATTTACAACGCCACTCTGATGTTTTTCTGCGCGTTTGTCCTGGGCAGATTTTAACTTGTTTGGGTGGATGGATGAACGAATTGTTGTTGAATGAAGAGATTGGTGAATAGATCCAAGGCCGGCTTTAGGAAGTGCGGCCTTAATTCGAACAGTTTCGACGAGACCGAAGCAGGTTTGACTTAAAAACACGTAATAAAATTTCATTTCTTTCCTGAGTAAATACATAATAAGAACATTTTATATTTCATACATTGTGTTATATAATTATACATATTAAATTTGTTAAGAGGAATTTTATTGTACACCTCTTGAAAATAACGTGTGTTGTTCGTTCGTTCCTGGATGTTTTTAATAACTAATCTACCTTGTGTTTTGTTTTGATGAAATCTTTTAGCAGATTGCCAGACTCTTAGCTTGTCATTACTTGGTGTTCGGCTGATATGTTTGCTAAACCTTTTAATGTGTTTTCCTGCATTGATGATCGCAAATATGCTTTAATAAGATTTAACCACGAGAAGCTTCTCCTCTTTCCTGGGGCTGTATGTACGCGGTAGTTATTTGAGTTAACTTTAAATAAATTTGGGAACGCCGTCGATCGGTTGCTATGTGCAAGAAATTGAGCTGGTATACAAATTCAAATGGAAGAAATGACTTTAACGTTTCCAGTTCTTAACAAAGCATGTATCCATTTATGTCAACTGAGTTTACTGTTAACATCTTGTTGGTTTTACTGCATTGGTTTCAAATTTGTCAATATAGCGAGGTCAGTCTGGGCTCGAGGCCTACTTTTGAGAAATCGGCGGAGTCGGCCTGAAGCCGGCCTTGGATATTTGCAATATTGATGGAAGGGTGGGCGGAAGCATAAATCTATGGAAGGGTGGGCAGAAGCATAAATCTATGGAAGGGTGGGCGGAAGCATAAATCTATGGAAGGGTGGGCGGAAGCATAAATCTATGGAAGGGTGAATAAACACAGTTTTTGCTCCTTTTCCAACTTTTAAAAATGCATTCGTTCCATCAATCCACTTGGCTTGCCGTACAAGGCAACTAATATAAAAGTGAACATAGAGCTAGCCACCTCATCTTGTAAAACAAAAAGCCACAGAAACCACTGCTGCACGAACATGTGATGGTTTTTTTTTTAATGTAAAACTTTTGCCTCGTTTTGGCGAGGCGCGTCCCGTTCAACCTAGTTGGTTATATTAGGGCGCATGTCCAAATATAAAAGACCCTTAGGTCTGAGACATTGTTAATATGTGATGGTTTGCTGCAGGATTCCTGCAAGGGGATCAGCTACAGCGGTGGTTCCATGGTCCGTAAGGAGCACAAAGAAAGATGATTATGATGATCAATCCACCTGAGAAGAAACTAGGACGATCTGAAATCGAGCTTAAAGCTGAATAAAACAATAGATCTTACCGCTAAGGAAGACACCATGGCAGATCTATCATCAATATCTTGTCAACATTACGAAGCAAGTTCTACCAATGGTAACGTTTAGAAGGCAAGATAACAAAGATCGCAAACAATCTCGAGCCTACATTACAACCATTTATGAACACCAATTGTTTTATTACGTCATCAAATTGTGCATGACGATTGTTATTGTTGACAAGAATCGACATCATTGCACTCCGGACTAGATACCACTAGTCAACAACCAAAATGTACCAGAAATGAAAATAGCTGATCTTAACTAATTTTGGTGTGCTGAAAACGAAAATGACATTAAAAAATGTTGATTGGCTCTAGTTTTCAAGATAAATGCTACTAGTTTATTTAATTCAATACCAACAGAAAAAGAACAAATGAAGAGATGGGCTGAGCACTTCATGGAGGTACTAAACAGACCACCACCAACAGTAACACCTGATTTTAATAATGAAACACCCACAACCACCTTGCCAATAACTTGCGATGAATTCACGCTGGACGAGATCAAACAAGCCGTTAAAAGATTAAAAAATTTTAAAGCTGCTGGAGTTGACGAAATTTCAGGGGAAATGATTAAAGCAGTTAATGACAACAACCTCTTGAGAATTTTAGATATTATAAATGAAGTATGGAGAGAAGAACAACCACCACAACAATGGAAAGACAGTATTATTGTAAAGTTACCGAAGAAAGGTGATCTATCAGACTGTAATAACTGGCGTGGTATATCTCTACTATCAGTACCTGGAAAATTATTATGTTGCATGATGTTAGAAAGACTTAAATTGCATGCTGACGAAAAGATCAGAGAAGAACAAGCGGGTTTCAGGCCGAAACGATCATGTATTGATCAAATATTCACACTAAGAACAATTATAGAAGAATCAGTGGAAATGCAATCGCCACTTATTATCACCTTCGTCGATTTTCAAAAAGCCTTTAATAGTCTACACCGCCCATCATTGTGGAAAATACTTACAATCTATGGTTTTCCAACAAAACATGTGAATATAATCAAAGCGCTATATGACAATGCAAGATGTTGTGTTAGAACAAATAAAGGGAATACAGAATGGTTTACAGTAGAAACAGGGGTGAAACAAGGCTGTATTATGTCACTACTACTTTTTGGAATAGCTATTGATTGGGTTATGAGAAACTATACCCACAATGAACAATTAGGTATAAAATTGACATATGGAAAATTTCTGGGGGAACTGGATTTCGCAGATGATTTAGCATACTTAAGTTCAACACCCAGACAATCCCAAGAAGCAGTAAATAATTTGTGTCATCTCTCGGTTAAAATAGGTCTCCAAATAAATGCCTCTAAAACTAAAGCTATGAACTTTTCTAACAATACCTTTGATATCATCTTGAACGGGGAAAAACTACAGAAAGTTGAAAGTTTCAATTATTTAGGCAGTAAAATGACTCAGGATGGTGACACAACAAGAGAAATCCATACTAGAATTGCTTTGGCAGCTAGCGCCTTCAATAGATTATCTAACATTTGGAAATTACGATCATTGAATATACATACCAAGCTTCGTCTGTTTAATTCAAATGTTATCTCAGTGTTAACATACTGCTATGAGAGTTGGAAAATAACAAAATCATTGGAGAACAAGCTGAATACATTCGAGAACAAATGTCTTAGAAAACTCATGAACATCAGTTGGAAAGAATTCAAGACTAATCGACAAATAAGAGAAGACTCTATTCAGAAATATGTCTCCGACTATATAAGGAAAAGACGATGGTCATATATCGGTCATGTCCTACGAATGCAAAACAACAGAATACCACTACAGGCGCTCACTTGGGTTCCTGCTCCCACATCACCTTTGTGTATAAATATCTTAGGTAAGAGGAAAAAATCTCTGATAAAAGGAAGACCAAAAGAAACACTCAGAAGAACAATAATAAGAGAAGGAAGAACGTTGGGCCTAAATAATGTGCAAGAGCTAAGAGGAGTGGCGTCACAACGAACAACCTGGAGAGCACTGGTTTCTGCCTTATGCGCCGTGTTTGGTGCTTAAAGAATTTATTATTATTATTATTTAATTACGGTCAATTTACATATATATGGCGCAACTGTTGTGGGCGATTGCATAATTTTTTCTAATGACCAATAAAAATGTAACTAGAAGCTGATTTTTTTTTTTTTTTTTTTTTTTTGCGTTCGCCCGCTAATACTCGAGGCGAAATCTCAGGTTATTATTTTATGTATAACCTGACATTGATTTTACGTGAGTATCCCTTTATTTCTTGTACAGAGACAGTTGTCCCTCGCCATTCAGGCATATACTCGCCGATTTCGGAGGTACCCATTGCAGCTGGGTCGGCTCAGGAGTCAAACGCCCAAGAGACACCTCATCGATTGACTACAAGAAGCAAGCAAAGAGAGCTCGAACAGCGACTGAATAATGACGGAATGGGTTCAAATGTGCCTTTTTAAAACATGATATGTGAACTTTAAATAATGTTTTTATTTTTTCTATCATTTTATGTTGAAATATCAATTAATTGAGTATGAAACCACAATTTTTATAATGCTAAGGTAGAAAGACTAGCTGTTCACCCCAGAGAATTAAACAAGCATACATTATTTATTACTGTAATGTAAATTCATCATTTAAAAAAACCCAGAGCCAATTGGTGAATTTCATTATGATATTTGAAATCAGCATGTCAAAATCAATAAGAAATGGTATATTTAATTTCTGGTACAAATAACTTTTGAAAATTTGTTGACTAGTGTACTCAGCCTACCTCAGCATATGTTAAAGTGTATGAATGCTAACTGTTACTGTTAAATGTCATCAGTATCTCTCCCTTATCTATATCCAGTATCACAATTGTGGGTGCTCTTGAGTCTAGTCTGTCAGCTCTCTCATTACCGCGTACCTCTGCATAATGGACGACATTTTTAAAAAAACGTCTTAAGTCTGGAATAAGCCTTCTTCTTCTGCGTTCAGTTTGTAGTCATGCTAAATCTGCAGGCCTGTCGCCAGGACGAACTTGTGACAAAACGTTTGTACATGTACTTTTGAGCCCCTCTCTCACTCCTTCATCCGCTTTTTATTTGGCATATTTTATGCACCTTCATTCATGTTGTTGCTGTGACCACTCCCAGACTAGTTTACGTTTCGCCAGGTGAATGGAAATAATACCAGGCTAATTAGACCGGTAAGCGAATAATACGTTTATCACTTGAGTTGCTTAGCCACCTTCGATAGAGTCGATCTCTATTGACACAATATGGTCGCGCACAATCGATGAAAGGAGGCCATATTGTCTGTCTGAGTGATCCGTCTGGGGGATCTGCGCCAACACAGGTGATAATTAGATAATCGCTTCCTCTGGCCCGTCTTGGTATGAATATTACAGATAATCTGTCTGGGGAGGCAATATTGGTGAGAAAGCATCTAGACAGGCAATGAGTGCACAGGTGGGTTTATGCGTTTTGCATAAAGATGTAAGCGGAAGTATTACGACTCATTAGAAAGAGGTCACGCTTTGGAATTTTAAAATGTAATATTTTAAAACACGCGGGGGAAAGTATGATTTAACACCCCTACCCACATAGTGCAATAGAGATTGGATTGGTGTAAAGTGAGAGCCGGAAAACACAATGGATCTCATTGGCAAATTCGTCAGAAGTACAATCTGGGATTTGAACTTAGAATTGAAAATATAATTTATCGACATCGGAGTCACTAATCAGACTGCATCGCCACGTCAAGCTAGCAATTCACAAGAGCCAGAAGAGAAGGATCGAACAAAGAATTCCAAAATTAAAAGTGACAGATCAAAGTATTTGGGCAACTTTGAAACTTAAAAGTAAACCCGAAATTTTAAATACAAAGACTGGAGACCTAAGGAATCAGATCACTCAAATTTCAAGACCAAGTGATTCAACAGCAACTAACCTAAGTTGCTATAGCACGTTTCACTAGCTTTGCCCAACTTCAAAATGCTATATCTCAGCGAATATATAACGAATATAAGTGAAATTTTGTGTGTGAATTTGAAATGATATAGACCTTATGAATTAAATTGTTCATTAAAATGCGGCCATTGGTTTCAATTTTCGTTTCTTTGCGATATAATATCAAAATTCTACTTGCCAACACACATCACACACACACACACATATTGAAATGTCTACAGTAAATTATACGACCTCATTTGCCCATTTTTGGTTTATCAAACAATTGGCATGATTTTAGCGTGAAATTGCACTTCTTGAACATAAAACAGCTTATATCCGGTGTTACGCACACATTGTCAATCAGTGGCGTGTCTACAAAAAGTATTGTGTGGTTAAGTAGGAAAAATGAGTCTACGAGTACATTTTATGACATTACAGCAAATCACAAATAGGATTTTTAAGTATTTCTGCAATGAAGCTACTCGGGGAAAACTATATCATTCTATTTCAAACCCACAAAAGAGGACTATTCATGCCTTGGGGATAAGCAAACGATCATTGCACCGCTGGATAGCGACATCTGAAATTTCTAATTCCAGTGTTTTACACACGAAAATTAGGCCAAGAGTGGTGGATAATTTTGACAGAGAATTGATCCGCAGGGAAATTTGCAATATGTTTCACAATAATGAGGCAGTGACTTTAAGGACATTGAAAATTTGGTTAAGAAAGAATAGTGACATTGATATTTCCAAATCTACGCTATGGAGGACTATTAGGAGTTTGAGATTTACTTTTAGAAAATATGTTGGTGGTAGAAACCTTATTTGTGAGAAGCATCATATAGTTGCAATGAGAAGCAAATATTTACGCGAGGTCAGAGAAATGAGAAGAGATTGTTATGATTTTGTGTATTTAGATAAAACTTGGATCAATGCGCACCACAGTAATGAACGAGAATGGCAATCATTTGATGGGACAACTAAGAGACTAGTACCAAGCAGCAAAGGACAGCGCCTAATAATTGCACATGCAGGAAGCAGCCATCATGGGCTTCTAAATAATACTGAACTCATATTTGTTTCAAAATCCACAGATAATAGGGATTATCATACAGAGATGAATGGCAAGATATTTCAAGATTGGATTGTGAATCATGTACTTCCTTCATTGGATAGACCGTCGTGTTTGATAATGGACAATGCTTCATATTACAACGTTGTGGAACCAGAAGATAAAGTTCCTAATTCATCAAATACTAAAGATGTAATAAATATTTGGCTGACCAAAAACAACATTCCATTCAACGAAATGCCCCTGAAGCCTGAATTACTTGGAATTTTTAAAAAGACACAGCATACAAAGATATTTCACATAGACAAGGCAATCCATGAACATGGTCACAGATGTTTAAGATTGCCTCCTTACCATTCTCACTTAAACCCAATAGAATTAGTCTGGGCTAAAATTAAGGAACAGATAGCAACAGAAAATAGAACGTTCAAATTAAAAGATGTTGAAATACTTACAAAAGCCGCCATCTCCAATATAGCCAGGGATTATTGGAAGAAATATGAGAACCATGTGTTACAAGAGAAAGAGGAATATTGGACGAATGAAGGTTTGTCCTTTATTCAGCCGAGATTGATTACACTGGTATACACACATTTTGGTGCCTTAAATTTTATAGCTGTTCTTGGGTAATTTTGGGTTGCTGATTCCAAAAATGTAATCAGATTTTTTCTATCAGCTCTAGTTTTTGAGATAACTAAGAATGACCATATTAGTAGGGTAATTGTTATGTACAATCCTAGAGTTAGGTGCTATCAGTGGCATTTTGACTTTAGTCTGCATTCATATTATATGTAATTACTGTGCATATATTACCAAAAATGTAATAAAACTTTATCACTAGCACTTGTTTAGTCAACACGCAAAAAGGATCTTTTCGAGGACTTCCTGGAATGTGATATGCCCGGACAGTCACGCTTAAGGGTCCAACAGTAATCTGCCATCATGTGGGTATCCCAAAGTCCCTGGTATCTCTCTTCCATTGTTTTTATATCTAGGTGAAATCTTTCACCATGCTCCTCACTAAAGTCGCCAAGATTCTCCGGAAATAAATGTAAATGGTTATGGAGGTAGTGCAATTTTATGCTCATGTTGCATCCAAGTTCACAAAAGCTCGACAGCATGTTTCCAACTAATTCAGAATAATTGTCTGCTTTAAAGTTACCCAGAAAGTTTTGCACAACTAAAACAAATGATGACCAGGCTGTGGACTCTGTTTTGTTCATGGAATCAATAAAATGTGGATCGTTTATTAACTTTCTAATTTGAGGTCCATCAAAAATTCCAGCTTTAAGTTTGTCTGTGCTAAATTCTGGAAACTTTCTGCATAAGTAATTAAAACAGGTACCATCTTTGTTCAGTGCCTTAACAAATTGCTTCATCAAGCCAAGCTTTATATGTAATGGTGGCAGTAGAACTCTTTTTTGATCAATGAGAGGCTTATTGACAATATTTTTTTCTCCAACTTTACACTCATCCCTCAACGGCCACTGTTTCTTTGTCCAGTGCATATCTTTTG
Source organism: Oreohelix idahoensis (assembly GCA_024509875.1). Lineage (NCBI taxonomy): Eukaryota > Metazoa > Mollusca > Gastropoda > Stylommatophora > Oreohelicidae > Oreohelix > Oreohelix idahoensis. Next base: position 70,572 of record JAMPIV010002861.1, read on the forward strand.
CCCTGCTATCCCACAAACATATAAAGCATGGATATTTGGTGAATCCTATTTGCTGGCCAAGCAAGAAGTTCATCATTTTAAGATCTACACAAACCATCCAGTTATGTTCTAAATACTTCAATTTTTCCAGAACTGTGCTTATTGTAGCATACTCCTCCTTCATTGTAGTAGAATGAGCAATTGGAATTGAGCCATATTTGTTACCATTGTGTAAGAGTACACCCTTCAAACTTCTTTTAGAGCTGTCAATGAAAAGTCGCCACTCATCTGGTGTATAACTTACACCCATTTTGTTAACAAGACCTCCTACATTAGTACAAAACACAAGGTTGTTTTCTTTACAAAAGAATGGAATAAAACCTTGCTCTCTGCTGCGATAAAATGTAACCTTTGTTTCAGCAGTCAGTAATTTTTTTTCTTTCAATCTTGAAGCCAAAAGTTCTGAAGATTCCTTAGAGAGATATAGATCTCGGATTAGATCATTTAGTTCAAGCTGGTCGAAGCGTTGAGCATCTGAAAAATCATCTTCGAAATCACTATCACTGTTACTTGTCGTTCCACATGCCACTGCTGTCTCATCTTCTAGCAGGGAATCCGAAATATGACTGAAAGTTGGAATTGGTATGTCATCTCCGTGTGGAACAGGTCGCCTAGCAGAATCTAAATTTGGATATTTCCACTTTTTGTTATTTTTTCCATTAATTCCCTTAATATTCACAACACAGAAATAACAGTCATCATAGTGGTTCTTGGGCTCTCTCCAAACCATTGGAATTCCAAATTTTAAACATTTTCTTTTCCCACAAGTCCACTGTCGCAGGTGTTCAACACATGTTTTGTAAACAATATGAGGAGCCCAAGACTTGTCCTGGTCACCTAGTTTTACTTTAAAGTAAGCAAAGTATGTCTTTTTTAAAAAAAAAACAGTAATATGCTTCCTATGTTCTTCTTTGAAAGTGTACTCTCCACAAATATAACAAAATAAATGCGGTGAAAGAAAACATGCTCTTCTTGAAGATGATGCCATTCTCTGTTAGAAGTGTAATAAAATAAGTAGCATACTAACATGCATGCAGTGGCTTAAAATCTAAAAAAGGCAATTCTGGGAAGATTCTTGGAAAACTGAAACTGAGAGTAAACAAGCAGTTTTCTTTTGTAAAGGACTAGACAGCAATAGTTTTTTTTACATAGCCTTATATAAAAAATATTGTAATAATACAAAAATGTCTGTATCTCAAAAACTAGAGCTGCTACAGACAAGTAAATGTGATATTTGGATTGAGCAGGCCTCATTTATGTACAATCAAGAGTAAAATGTTTGGCACCAAAAAATTTTTTTTTTTTTGTAGGGCTGTGTTATCAATTTCTCAGAGACATCTGATTATGATTCGGATGAAGTTTAATTTCTTTGAAGATGATCTTACCGTTATTTACAAGCACAGTAGAGGAGCAACGTTCCATTACGATGTTTATGAACCGCAAAGTGGTGATACGTATTGAAATAATTAGATCAATGAAGGTCCAGTTTGGTAGCGCACTAAATGTCAATGACAAACAATGTCACGAGTATCTCGCATGCAGATCATTTAAGAAATCATCTTCAACAGATATCCATATGCAAACGTGATGGCCACATTATTGTAATAGTAGACACGCCTATGCCTAATCAATTCACAGAATGTGTGACTGAAGTGGTAACATGTCTTTTCTCGATACACAATAATTAGTATGCCGACAAAGATAAAAGGATTTCATTCGTTTATGGGAACTAGACAAGATGCACAGATATAAGGTATGTATTTGTTGGGTCTAACCCAATATAACATCGTATGCAAAAAATGGCATTAATACGTTGGACGGTTAATCAGATAATTACATTTGTTTGAGGGCAAAGCTAGTGAAACGTGTTATAGTGTCCATGCTAAACTGTGCCAGGAGATTGTGTTCCCAAAAGTTACATCAGGTTAAGTGTAAACATTTATTTTACAAATGCGAATTTGACATGTTTTTCTTGCTAAGTGGTTATATGAGGCTGGCAACCTCAACAAATGAAAATAGTATATTCATAAACCACTGCAGCAAGCGCTGGTGATTTCTTCTTGCTAGTCGTACAGACAGCAGAGGTGACCCCAGACTCCGAATGGAGCAGTGATGAGTGATGATTACATCACATGTGCCTCAAGTGTATAGTATCATTTTGTGCGATATATGTACCTTGTTAAATGTAATTCAGGCAAATCATTGCATTCGCTGTCCACATATTTTCCCCGTTTTATACCCAGAAGAATGATATTGGTGAATTCTAATCATCTTCCCTGAGTTACGCTGTGTATACTCAAGAATATAATTATTCAGAGAGGCTAACATTGGTGGGTGGACAGCGAGACAATGCGCCTGTTAATTTGCAGCCCACAAATATACTTAGCAGAGGCATTTCTTCTTTTTATTTTTGCCTAAAAATCGTGGAACGAAGCTATCGTGATTGTCGTACGTTAGGTAATTTTTTTTACTTGGCCCATCTAAGTAGAGAGTGACTGTTGTCTGATACACGAGAAGGTATAGAAGTTAGGTTCACTGGTGGTAGGTTGAGGGAAACATATGTCTCTGGAGTAAGTAGGTTTCTCTCCTCCAGCCTATCCGTACGACTGAGCTTTGTTTCAAAGACAGTCTTTGCCTCCCTATCTACAATAAGACAGGTTACACTCCACAAACAACACTATGTGACAACAAGACACATACTCTTGAAAAAAACTAAGGTAAATGGGTAGGGTCTGACCAACACGCAAAGTTAGATTTCTTTGTTGTTTTTTATCACTAAACTTATTACATCAAATACCCAAAGATATCAAGAATCATACATATAGAGGAAAAAAAGAAGAATGGTGCGCCTTCGCCGTATGGAAAAACCCAAAAAATAACCCAAAGGTTGAAGCAGGCTGGCATTTGGTTACAGGAATAATCAACCTTGGTGCGATATAAGACCAAGTAAAAAAAAATCAAACAACCAACTTAATAGATCTTTCTCCAGCAAAACAAAATCATCACACACTCTCTCACTCAGTGGCCACCTCTCACTCTCTTACCTATTTTCTTTCACCCGTGGGTCTGTGGTATCCCTTGTTTATATAGAATATCCCTCGAAAAATCATTTTGACTGTGATTAGTGTACCAACTCCAGCTGTCGAGGGTACAATTTGGCCACAGTTTGTCCCCCCAAAAATACTAATGAGGTGAACACCGAGTTTGCTAAATCCTTGCTAAATCCTGGTAGAGGTATAAATCCTAAAGGTTATCGTCACTGTTCTAAACTATCCACTTTTCCTCCGATCGGGGGTCCACAAGGGGGAATAAATCTAGACACAGGAATTACACGTAGATAAATCCGGTGCAAAAACGCTTGCAGTGTATGGGCGGGCGGGGGAGAAACAGGCTTCAGTTTCCCGCTCGGTCTGGGATTCTATCTGTGTATTGATGTCAATACAAACAGGTGACTAGTGTGAGAATCTTTGATGATGTGACCATTAAAATGAGGTGATACTCCTAGTATCCGGATAATCTGTTTGCTCCTAATTTTAAGGATGATGATGATTGATTTTAACGGCCGACTCTTTGCCACAGTGCCGGTCCTGCACAGTGTATAAACTAGGTACTCCACTTGAATTCAACTACTAGGTGTCAGGGAAAAAACGAGGATACCATGTCTACGCCGCTGTGGGCTGTTAAAAATAATATCCTGGATTTGGTAAGTCCAGTCTTTATAATTTACAGTCACAAAATATCATCAGGCTAGTTGGCTTATGGATCCTACACGATTGTTGATAGATAGTTTATATGTTCTGTATAAGTACACACATAAAATAAAGACCGCTGGTCGTCCACTTTGGGATCAGGTCAGCGAAAAAATACAAACAAACATTTTTGGTAAATGCTACCATTCTATGAAGAAAATACGGACGAGGACAAGACAATATCTCATCCGCTCTGTCAATCCTGACGAATAGACGAATAAAAAGATACACGTTGTTTGCCCTCAGCAACTACACACACTCACAGAAGTTCGCTAGCCACTGATTTTGTTCGGTCCGAGTCGATAGTGACTCGCCGCACAGTTTCGCGGCCAGCGGATCACTCCCACAGTGTTTTTTCCAATACGCAACACGTACAAACATAAACACCTATTCTCATTATAGTTAGCTAGTAAATCGTCGGTGCCTGTTATCTTGTCGTACAGGCATTTAAAAAAAAATAATAGACGCTATAATAACAATAATTGCAAATGAAAAATGAACATGTATTCCTTCTCCCTCTGTCAGTCGTCTAACGCCTCTAAGTTCGGTCTGGTTAATAGTCGCTTTTATTTCTTTCTCTCCTGGAGAGTTGAGTGCCGAGTCAGTCTACTCTGTAAACATAACTACGGTCTCTTGTCTCAGTTATGAAGCAGTCGGGTGGCGTGGTCATAACATTCTTACTTATATCTTTTTATGAAAAATTGCTACGCGTTATTTTATTTTATTCGCCTTACTAGCAGGAGCAATCTAAGTGAACTATAAGGGTTTAACTTTAATGGCTGTCACCGTGAAGTACTTCTAATACTTAGAACTAGTTTCCTCTTACCAGAATCCAGAATGAAATCTCCACGATATTACTTATACTCATTCAATAAAAGAATTTGTTTAAGGACTGCGAGCTAGACTTTTCAAATTCTGACTGACGGCTGGTTTTCAGAAACAGCTATATATATATATATATATATATATATATATATATATATATATATAATATATATATATATATATATATATATATATATATATATATATAATATATATATATATATATATATATATATATATATATATATATATATATATATTATATATATATATATATCATAGGCGTGATGCCGACCAATATATATAATATGGGCCTATATATATATGCCTAAATGTGGCGCGTGTAATACCTTTTTTTTTATTCTTCTTCTTCTTATATGATGATTATAGTTATATAGATGAATTACTGTTGTTTGAAATAACTCCATATATAGTTTAGTATATATTATATATATATATATATAGTTTGTTCGTTTAAAAATGTATACAATCGTAGCTTATGCATATTAGTTTTGTTTATATAGTAAAATATATATATATATATATATATATATATATATATATATATATATATATATATATATATATATATATATATATATATATTATAATAATATATATATATTATATATATATATATATATATATATAATATATATATATTATATATATATATATATATATATATCATAGACTTTGATTGATCTCTAATGGCGTTATTTCGCACTCCTGTGTGGGACAAAATTCAGGAACTAGAGTCCCCAAGATGAAAGGCTTTGCGTCACGGTCTCTCAGAGTTTTCGTCTGGATTATGTACCTTTTTGGAGATCAAAAGTCTTTTGTTTCAGCTAGCGGGTTTTCACCCTGAATGCTCGTGCTCGGGATCAAACGGGTGACTGTGGGATTTCTTTGGTTTTATTTTCCCTGTGTGGACTTCAAAGGTTTCTGCTAAATTATTTATGCACTCACGTGATGTCTAGCTGTCCAGTTGTCAAGTTTTATATGATTGACAGCTATAGTGGCTTTCGCGTGATTGAAAATACCGGCACCCCCATTTTATTATTAACCATATCGGGTATTTATTTCCTGCTGTGACTGACTTTTTTTCGAAGAAGATTGTAAACACCGCGTTTTTGCCAAGATTTTTATAGCAATGATGGGACCACTGACAAGATTTAAAAGGGTGCTTGCCTCCCAGCTGCAGAAAGATAGGACAGGTAGTTTTAATGCATGTTTTAGCTAGCAAATCAGAGAGTAGCGATGCACAAATTGGTTACAATAGGTATTGCTTCATTGGGTGCTGTTTAGATTACTGTAGAAAAAATTTTCCATTACACGCACTCATGTGATTTTTAAGATGAACGTTCTATAATATAAATGGGAAAGGGTCTGTAAATCCACTAACCGCCTAAATCGTTATTGGTTCACGTTTTTGTGTGAAGAAGTGCCCTCATCACAGAAGAATTGACGAAACCACGGCTGCAGTAGTCATCAATTCTAAGTTAAGTGCTTACTAAAAGGTAACAGCAAAGAACATTAACATTCCTCTATTCAGTCTCAGTGAAGACAAAAATTGATTTACATCTAAAATTCACCATCATTTCATCGATATCATCATATTAACCTGTTAAAACACATTGATTATTAAATTCTTTACATATTATTTTAAAACATAACAATCATAGTTGATTTTGTCCTTGGGGGCGAGGGAGAAGTTATTATAAATGTGAAAGTAAAAATATGAGCAATTTGCTGACTTATAATAGATATATATATAAATATATATATATATATATATAATATATATATATTATTATATATATAAGTTATATATATATAATATATATATATATATATATATAAACAGACATATTACTACTTTTATAGAGCTAATTCTTTATAAAAGATCCATTTAATCATTTTCGCTGAATTCTACACCTAGCTGGAGGCTTGAACGGGCTGAAAAACCCATTGCTTAACCTTTTTCTTCACAAAAGGCGACGGATCAGATATAAGTTAACTTGGTAAAATTGCTAAAACTGCCATGTGCATCCAGCTTGTTCTTGACTTCTCTAAAACCATTTCTTGTGAAACTCCCTTGAGATAGAAGCGTCATTACCCTTCTATCTACAACTCTGCCAAGAGTAATCTTGTGCGAAGGTAGACACCTTTGACGACACATTTTAGATACTCTTGCGTTTTAGTCACTGGTAGACCACTACTGCAAAGCAGGGGAGGCAATCCGTGACAGAACTGCACAGTCTCTTCCAGGTCAGCGCGGCAGCCCCATAGCTTCTTCTTGAGCTCAGCACCTTGGCCAGGTCAGACGTCGTGGGTCATCATGGGAAATGTGAAATCCTGAATAAAGCAGATTCTTGTCCTCTAGATAGGATGATCATAATGGGCACTCATCCGAACATTTACTCAAACAAAGAGCAATGCGCGCCGTTTCCGTATTTTCCCGAAAATGTGTTGCGATTATTTCATTTAGATTACTATTAAGAAAATTAGTAACGTTGGGAATATTATCTTGTACTCGTTCAGCGTTAGTTGTTTCGTTCTTGTATGTGGTGGATTATGTGGATAGTTACGCCCCGGCATCCTTTAAGATTTGTTTTTTCTTGCATCTGTTGTCGAGCGGTGTTACGGAATAAAATGCAGGATCAGGTCTCAGAAATCCCGTGTTAAGTGGCCAATTTGCTCATACTGCACTCATCACATCTACACCAGCTACCTCATTTTGCAGGTCGTACCATTTTTACTTATTTATTTCTTTAAGGTATTTAACTAATTTTAACGTATTTAACTTTCTTTCTTTTCTGTTTGTCTCTGACGAATGCCTTGCAGTCGTAACGTCGACAATTTTCTTTGTTCTTTGTCCGAGTAAAACAATGTTTGTTTACCGCCCAGAAATCCCGTTCAATTTTTGTTTTCCTTCTTCTCTTCCTGTTATCTTTCTATAGCTGCGTATCTAACAACTATTTTTACATTTAAAAAAAATTATCGTTTATGTTTTGAATTTAGCAAAAAATGTTCACCCCACACAGAATCTCGGAGACGTGAACATCTTGTGTGGGCTTTGTGTTTAAATTAGTTTGCATTACTGTGAACGCCGGCGGGTTGTCATGTGTTCACTAAGTAAACAGTGGTTGTTGGTGTAGAGCGAAAGTTGAAGCTGTGTTTGCTGAAGGCACTCTTCTCTGTTCTGGCACTGGTGGTTCTAGTTTTACTGCGGGTGCTGTTGACAGAAAGAGAGAGAGAGAGAGAGAGAGAGAGAGAGAGAGAGAGGTAGAGAGACATACAGAGCGCAAGAACGAAAGAAATTCTGTATCTCGTCGCGGCGAAAGAAATAGGAATCTGAACTGTATTTACATTTCAGACGTTGATAATAGAATTAAGAAGATGCAAGAAAATTAATACCATAGGCCGATTTGAGAGAAAGAGAGAGACACACACACACACACATAGAGAGAGAGAAATAGAGAGAGAGAGAGAGAGAGAGAGAGAGAGAGAGAGAGAGAGAGAGAGAGAGAGAGAGGAGATAGAGATCATGCAGTACTAAAAGAGGGTGAAAAAAAGAGAGAAGAGGGTATAAGAGTACTGAGTGTATGGACGGAGAGGAGTAATGCAGAAATAAAAGTAATTATACTGCGCAAAGCTGTTCGAAATCTACACGAGTGGGACATCATCCAATTCACAGTTGCGTGTAGCGTCGTGAGTGTGACTACCTCCGCTGATGCGCTTTTTTAAAAAGGTGCTTAGATGGCCTTGTGTCCTGCCACGGGTTCACTCTTGCAGCGAGGGATGGTGTGGTTCGGATCTATCTATCTATCTATCTATCTATCTATCTATCTATCTATCTATCTATCTATCTATCTATCTATCTATCTATCTATCTATTTATCTATCTATTTATATACCTTCATTCTTTTTTTTCTTTCAGTCTGTCAGTCTCCTTCTTTTTATTTTTTATTAGTTCTTTCTTTTTTCTTTCTTTCTTTTTCTTTCTTTATTTTCTTTCTTTCTTTCTTTCTTTCTTATGCCAACCACTTACCAATGCTAGTTAATTATTTATTAATCGCAGGTCTCCAGTTTTGCTTGTTGTTTATTTCAATATTATATCGAACAGACCCTAGCGAATGGGATTTTTACCCGAGATACTCTCTATTTTTTTTTTTTTTTTTTTTTTTTTTTTTTTTTTTTTTTTTGCGTTCGCCCGCTAATACTCGAGGCGAAATCTCAGGTTATTATTTTATGTCTAACCTGACATTGATTTTACGTGAGTATCCCTTTATTTCTTGTACAGAGACAGGTGTCCCTCGCCATTCAGGCAAATACTCGCCGATTTCGGAGGTACCCATTGCAGCTGGGTCGGCGCAGGAGCCGCCAGTCCCTGGTCGACGACACTCCTTCAAATGTTCCTCGAATGCCAGGTCTCGAGTTAATCCAGTCCAAATCCCGGTCGACGAAAAATCCTCAAATGCCGTCGCCCGGGTTTGATCCTGTATCACCCGGTCGCCAGAGCGGTGTTGTAACCACTACGCTAGCGCGGCTCCCACTCTCTAGTCAAACAGTCTTTTCGTTCCTATGGTCTTGTATTTGAATATTCCCCGCGAAACACAGCACTGCCTTATGTGACTTACATCTATAACACTTTAACGATGCCAGTAGAAGGGACAAAAGTGTACTTCAATAAACCTTAATCGAGAACGGTGAAAGGTCGTTTAGTACGCATGATGTTTTATCCAAGCGTTGTAAAAATGTGAGACATTGATGGTCCGAAACAGACTGAGACTACATTGAAAGGAAAATATCGGTCTCTTATAACATTACACCAGTGAGAATTAGCAGCAAAAGTGACAGAAAACTGTCCGGCACTTGTCGAGAGACGGTGTCGTCAATTTTCGTAAGCACACCGATTGATGGTGATGATTGTTGTAATTATGATCATAACAGTTATGATAATTATTGTATTATCATCGTCATCAACATCATCACCCCTCTTCAGGTCCGCAAGGAGCATAGGCCTTCAACAAACTTATGCCACATGTTCCCTGTTCCTTGCTATCAGCTCAAAGTCTGTCCATGTTATCTTCATCCCTAATTGTCTGTCTCCAGTTCTCTTCTCCGTGTGTTCTTCGGCCTCCCTCTCTGTTGCCCTGAGGATTCCAAAACAAGGACTGCCTTGTAATGTTATCAACAGCTTTCCTCAATGTGTGCTCTATTCATCAGTAAATAAATAAATATTATACACATAAAGGTATGTTTTCAGGCGCTTGTGCGAAATAAAGAAGTAGAAAACTAGACAACAGAAAACAAATAAGTGACTGGCTTGCTGGGGAATCGAACCCAGGACCTTCCGAACGGCACCACCGCCTAGCTAAGGTTAGATTTGCTTGGTCGAGCCAAAATATATTAATATAGTCTGCGTTTGATTGGAGACCCTAGCAGCATAGAAAGGTTACAGTGCATGGGCGCACGGTCTTATATAATGTAGCATATTTTCCGACTACAGCACTGTGTCCCTTTGAGTCAAGACGACACCTTCAGACTACCAGGACCGAAGAAATATAGGATTTCATTAACGATGAGTGGACTAAGTATTGAGGATCTACAGAAATTAACGAGGGAGAAAACTCGACGTTACAATAATGGAAACCACAAATTCCTCCGAACCTGTAACAAGGAATAATGGGATTATCATTAAAGTAATTCTCGACTACCTGTAAGGCGGCCCCAAAACCTGTGGCCTGACATTCTTCGGAACTCTTACTGCGATGCATCTGTATAGATATATATATATATATATATATATATATATATATATATATATATATATCTATATATATATATATTTTTTTTTTTTTTTTTTCCTTAACCAGCGGCACTTGGGCTTTCAGCCCTTCGGCCCATTGACATGTCATTGCGAGGCTGGGGAACCTGAAGACTTTCCTTCCAACCCGGTCAGGAGCTTCGCTCCTTCCCATCCACAGAGGGTTTATCATAGGAGCCGTTCAGGTTATTCAGTCAAATTTCCGGCCGTAAACATTTCTTCAAACGCTGACGCCCGGGTTTGAACCATGAACACCTGGTCGCCAGTACAACGCCGAAGCCATTACACCAGCGCGGCTCCCCATATATATATGGTGGTTGTACAAGTTCATACGAAGCTGGCAACCTCAGCATATGAAAATGATAGAGTCATGTTTAGCGAGAGGTTTATATAGATGTAGTGATAGTATTGACAGAAGTAGTGTTCTCTCCTGAAAAATGGTGAAGTCCCAGTGTCTAGGGTTCACTGGTCTCACTCTCACAAGAAGATCAAGGCTGTGAATAATCTGTGGCAAGGATTGGATATAGACAAGCAGATTATACTGGCGCTCTCTCACCTTTTGATCCTCTAAGATGTCCTTATTTAACTTTGAAAATAGAACTGTAACTCAACTTTGAATAAAAGTAATTAATAACTCAAGTGGTTTACAATTCAATTAATATATTATCTACACTATGTACTATTGTGATGATGGGTGAATGTTGAGGCAATGGTGATTATGGTAGAGTATGTACATTCCAATCTGTTTGTAAGTATATACTAAAAAAAAAAAGGGATCCACTTTGGATCTTATTAAATAACAAGTTCCTTTACACTCTATCTTGTCCACCATGAATGTTCACCGTCCTTCTGTATTTATTTTAATAGAGAAAAATTAAAGTTTATCTGTCTCTCCTATCTTTACAGCTCAAGTTCATCATTTAAAACATTCTGTTGACAGCAGTAGCTTGTCTCACACTGGTTACTAGATTCATGAAACTTATCTCAGGTCCAAGTCAGTTGCACTTTACTAACACACTGATAGTAGGTTCTGCAAACTCCCAAACAGTAAGAGGAATGACAGTAATAGGCTCCGTCTATCTCTGGGCTTCACATTCAGCAGGATATAGGACCTCAGACCTTATAAATATAATCACACTTAGGGTATGTGCACTAGGATCCTGAAACAATGAATATGATGTGTCCAGTGGTTGCTTATGATGCTTGTTATCTCTACGGTGTGCTGAGATGAGAATGTTTTTTTCAGATGCTGTGTGTACAATGAATGATAAATGGCTTTGTGTGATACAGAGTAGGGAGACAGATTGGTGTCTACTGCAAAACATTTTCATCAAATAATAAACAATCAATATGAAACTATGACCCCTGATGCAGCCTTTGCCTTCTACACTCTCAAGCCAAGTCACTGCTGGTCCTTTAATGGTAGTTAGTAAAATGGTACCAGTAGACCCTACTGGACATACTTATTGTTAGCAATGACTGCTGTGGGTAGTTTTAAAGGCTTGACAATCTTTAGCCATCCTATTCACACAATCAATATGTTTGGTATATTCACAAGCCTATTAATTCCTGAAATAAAATTTACATTATTCACATAAATACTTATGATAGTCCTACATACCCTCTAAGAATCTTTCTCCAACACAGAATTACACGCTTAGTGAAGATGCCTGCCCTGCATACAGTCAAAAATGCCTTGGCAATGACAGTGCTCTACTCTGCTTCTTCTGGCTGGGCTTAACAAGGTTGTGTGGGATAAATAAATTTCGAAACTGCCACCCTTATATATCAAAGGTGCGTACGTCTCAGGGAGTCGTTTCCGATTGGCCATAAATAATTCTAGAAAATTCCGTCAATGGGCTCACTGTATGTAACCTTGCAATTTATTAAAGCCGGTATCTCTTAAATAGCCTAGGTTATCATCGTCTGGTCAATATCCTTCAAAATCCCCTGCGACAAGCTTCAAATCCATTCCCTTGATATTAGCTTTCCATGTGGGCATGCAGTCTAAATAAATTTTTAAAGATTAATAATAGGCTTACCTTTGAAAGTGGCCATCTCACAATCTTATCGATATATCAGTAGGTACATCCTCCTTACCAATTTCCTTTAAGATTTCCATGTTTGAACATTCCCACTAGCGAACTCAGTTATTATTATTGTAAAACAACACTGCCCCAGTTCGTCCTTTAAGAAATTCCATCCGTCCCCATGCACAAATTGCTTCGCCATTATGAAGGTTTTGCATTTTCTCTCCTTCCCCGGCGAGGTTACGACTACGCATGCGTCTGCTAGAACAGTGGCAGTTAATCCTTGGGCGAAGCAGTATGTTTACATACTAAAATCTAACTAAGCGTATTTTTCCATTATGCTACATCATGAACCACCACAACAAGCGCTGGTGGCTGCTTCTTGCCGGTACTCTCACGGGGAACCAAAAGCAGAGGCAGCCCCAGGCTCCAGGGGGAGTAGGGAGTGGATGACGATGACATTAGGATGTACATATTTATTATATTAACATTTTAATAAGTTTGTATGTATATTTAAACATGGGTAAACCATGCAAATGTATTTTCCGCTGTCCAGTCGCATTTATTTCCATCAGATTACCTGAATTAACGATGATTTTCATCCTATCCATTAGATTTATCATTGATACTCAGGGAGGGTAAAATTAATGAGAAAAGCAGGTAAGGGTTGGAGTAACTGACAGCAGGGAAGGCGCCTGACTAAGTGTCAGGAAACAAATACTTAGCAGAGACATTTGTTTTCTCTAATATTTGTGGTACGAGTTGGAGATACCAGTGTGTGATACCAGCTTGGTACTAATCTGTGGATCAGGCGCTTGTGGTCTAAGCTAGATGCCTGCCTTTGACAGGTTGTGAAGGTCCTTGCTGTCACATATGGAAATAGTCGCAGCAATGACCGTCTACTTCCACCCCCCCCTCCCTCATCTAAATTTATATTTTTTTCTGCTACATGAACGCCTGATTCACTATTGCAATTAACACGTGAGCCGTTTGGCAGTTAAAAACGGTGGAACAGAGCGTAGTGCGCAGCATGGTGAAATCGTTCTTTGATCAGGGAAACACGCGGGCCAGGCCAGGCGTTAACAAGAGGCCAGGCGTTAACAGTTTCTTTGAAGAATCAAGGGGCGATCAGTCTGAGACGTACCTGGAATTGTTACATGTTCAGGGGGAATTAACTTACGTAGCTGATATTCGGCAAGGTGGAGATAATCAAAGACAAGCTAGAGATCGTCGGTCGGCAGAGGTGGCAGAATAACCTTTGATTCAGGAATTGAACGGCAAATTTGCCCGGCCCTGGACGTAGGTGTAACTTTCGCATTAAGAAGCGAAAAGAACGGAATCTATGAATATATACCTTGTCTCTCCTATAGTCTTTATCAGTTGCTCAGAGATTTTTCTGAATTCACTAGCTCGTTATCCTAGATCTTTCGTACAAGAGTGAATTATTAGATTTCGTGGAGTGTTTCATTTCTCTATTGCGGTAATTTATATACTAGCTTTAAGTGATTTGGTGTGTTTAAAGTTTTCATTTATATTTCACTGGAATTTTCTGTGTTAAATGAATAGCATAATTAAATAACTTATAGCAAATTTTTCCAGCTGTAAAGTAAATTTAATTACTCGCTATTTCCCAGTAAGAGATGTTTTAAATTGACTAGTACATACATTAAATAACTGTCTACTGACGGTATATATTATTTACTTCTATCCATTTTATGTAATTTTATAAATGACTAGTGTTCATATCACGCGTTAAAAACGTTAGGATAAGCTAGACATTTGTGTTTTAAATCTAATTTATAACGGAATGGTGAAGAGGTCTTACCTTAATACGTGTTAGATCTATTATTGTTATTATGGTTAAATGTTTATATTTCTTTCCTAAAATATAGGCTGGTCAAAACCTGCGAGCTAGCGGTCTAACGGTCTTATGGCCATATGAACTTACGTTCTTAGAGTCTTATAATCTATAAGCATCCAGGTATATTTAATATTGATGAGCTTCTTGCTGTGGCCTGTGCGGTCCATTTTTTCCTCATTTCATGAGAGAAACCAGGATAGAACCATTAAATTATAATATTAACTGGACCAGAACTATTACCAGATTTCATTTATATCAATCTCATCAGCCAGCTGTGTGGCAAGATATATTGTCAGCAACATTTGTGTAACTTAACATAGTGTCTCAGCAACCAGAGGCTAGACAACCAAGACTATATATGTATTATTCATCCTATGTCGACGATCACCACGTACGAACCTTACTCCAACCAACTGAAGGCAGAGATATCGTATTTTATCCAGGAAAAATTAAATCACCAACTCCAGCGACTCCCGTGCAATTTGCAGTCCGCAACTACGGCAAGTCTGGGGCTGGATTTGGCAAAACTTAATATGACACTGAGTAGTCTTATTACTTATTAGTGTTTATTTCCACGGAATGCCTGCGACAACTACTGGGTAAGCGAATATGAATGTGGCAACAAGTACGAAGGATTAAATGAACTGTAAGAGAGTAACATAATTTTCTGTTGTTACCCCTATCATACAAATCTTTTCTTTTGTTCTCATTAACCTGAGTATTTACGGGATAGATTAATTAGGAACTTGTTCTTTGTTTCTTTAACGACTATTCCATACACTTATTGTTAACTTTTGATCTTTCGGGTTAATTAACCTCTGTTGGGATCTTCTTTTTCTTTTCTTTTACCAGAGGGGAAAACCCATTTGATTAATTTTCATTTTGTCTGTAAACCATGATCTATTGATGTATATGATTTATGTTGTAAAGTTCTAGTGATAAATAAACTTAATAAACCTTAAGTTATTACGTTGGTCAACCCCTGTCCATATATGTTATCCATAGTTAGTTTTCACGTTTGTGCGTATTTGTCACAGAATTGTGTGCATATGGGTGCAGTGTAACTTGTATTTTGTACAAGGAGAGAAAGTGCGTCTGATTTAAATTTAGTCGTCTAGATAATCTGGATTAGAGAAATTACTCAACCCAGAGACTGTCCTTTCTCTTACACGATCACCTCATGAGGAAAAAAAACGAACTATTTCTTTCACCTTACTTTCACATAGTTATCACTATCACCTCTGCTCAGACAGGACTATAAACATCTATTACCTATCTGATAAAATCTACGACACATGACTTGACATTGGAGCTGTTACCACTGTAACTACACCTAGAACATGCCCTCACCACAGAAGTCGATAATTGACGTAGCAGTCAGCACACCAGTCCAACATCTGGCCAGATAAGTGATTTTAATCTGGCCAAAACAATAGAACTCACCACCCAAACACACCATCCACTGAACAAATTTCGGTGACGAAAAACCCCACATTTGTTTTAATTGGTTTTAATTCATCATCTTTACGTATTTTTTTCTGTCACTTTTGCTGCTAATTCTCACCGGTGTAATGCTATAACATAGACCGATATTTTCCTTCCAATGCCGTATCAGTCTTTACGTATTCATTTACTCATGTTAAAGAATAATTGATAATTAAATTTGTTATCTGTATTTATAAATCAATAGTTGATTTAATCATTACAGGGAGAAATGCACACGTATAAATCAGTCATCTTAAATATAAATACAACAGAGCTACTTAGGGATTTGTTACTGAATAATTCAGTTGGGGGCTCAGAAACGAGCTAATACATCTTTCTCTTCATAGTAGAGGCGGGCAGCTGCAAAGATCACAATAGCATGGAAAAATTCAGAGTTGTGCTTCATTTCTGAAATATCCTATGAAGACCCCCTAAAACAGAAGCACCATCATTCTATTTACAACTCTGACAAGAGTAATCTTGAGTGAAGGCAGATACCTTTAAAGACCCTCATTGTAAACTCCAAATTCTGACCATTGTTGGACCACCACTGCAGAGCAGGGGAGACAATCCGTGACACCGAGAAACAGACAGAGTTGAGGAATGAAGGCAGAAATGATAGTAACCATCAAAGGAGTTTGAAAGGATGGCACATGACAGGAATGCTGATTGACTAAAATTTGTTGAGGACATGCCCCAAGGCAGGAGGAGGGCAATGTACTGATGAAGCTAGAATCAATTTACCACAACCGAAACTATTTACACGGCAGAAACCGTTGACCGTTCAACAGATCATTACTCTAATTGTATGGTTCTTTCACTTTCTCCTATCCCATATAATGGTAACTCCAACAGCAAAATGTGTGAAATTCTCAAAACTGAAAGGGAGGTAATGTAAGCAACCAAACTCTATCCAAGTAACCTACCCTTCTGGCGCCGTTTATTGATAATGGAAGGTTGTATCAGCTTGGATTTAGATTGTCTGGAACATTTGAAAGATACCGGTAATGGAAGCCGACTTTTAAGAAGTTCTGACAGCCGCGACGATAAGATATCGGTATCATTTCCCGGTGGACATCTTCTGCTGGGCTATATCCATGCTGATAACAGAACTTTGATGTTGCTGACTTGGCTGAGTTTATATGCTGCGGACGACGGGTCTGTAATGACGGAGGTTTAATAACGGCAGTGGCGTAAGAAGAGATTTCGTGGGGCGCGGTCCGCCCCGGGTGACAGCCAGGAAGGAGGTATCATCAGACACTATTAAGATAATGCTTTCTGTGATATATATATATATATATATATATATATATATAACCACACCCAAAAAAAATTTAAAAATAATAAATCATTAAACAGATTACTTATATTAAAATGTATTAATACTTTTTTCCACTTATTATTTTAAAATACAAAAACGAGACAATTATCTGTTTTTCTAAACGCAATTAAACCAAACAACGTAAATGATTCTGACTTTCATACATCTGCAAGTTAGCTTAGATTAAAAATGGAAGTGTCATAAAATACTTTGATATTTACAGCTCTGGCAGCCGTGGCGCCCTGTATCAGCACTATAGTAAAATTTTTTATTATTAATACGCTGTTTTTAGCTAAACTCCGACATAAAGAAATGTATGACGCATTTAAAAATATAGGTTCTGAACAAACAATGTTACCTGTTCAATGTATCATTATTATGGGATGTAAGAGCTTTCTTCACTGTTATGTCATCACTTCCATTTTCGCTTCTTATGGAGTACCACTACAGCTGTCTTAGTTTCATAAAGCCGTCACCAGCGAGACGTTCACGTGACCTTACATTGATTGTTTCTGTAGCTATTTATTTAACATGATGAAACTGCCAGTTCCATACACAGCCTCGCATTAGCCGCCACGTACGACATGCCTGAGGTGGGAGTAGTCATATCCTGTCTGTGTATCTTCTGAGACCCCCGGGCACTACGTGAAACCACTTTCACATTGAGTCCAATGTATTTCATAGAAGTGAATCATGGGCAAGAAAACCCATGGAGAGGCAAAAGAGATGTGGCATACTATTCTTGAAACATTAATCTTAATAAGCGATGATGTGTCAATTGTGAATGTCGGTTACCTCCCGTCATCAGTCTTCATTTTGACTGTTCTGTATTTTATTTTATTTCATTAGGTATTAGCTACGTTTTCGTTGCTGATATTTAGCTTGATGTCCATTATTGCCTCTGAGAGACAGGGAAATAAATTGTTTTTAAGTTTCCTTGGTGCGTCCGACTGGCAGAGTGGTTTCAGCGCTTGTTTCTCGCGGCAAAGGTTATGGGGTCGAATCTAGGTAACGTCAAGTTCCAGTCTACTTAGCTGTAAACGGGAACCTGTCTCTGCTTGTGAGTTACGGAAGGCAAAGGCAGAGAGGAAGAGAACTGGTCACTCTGGACCTAGTATAGTGAAGTGTCGAACTGGTCACTCCACTACGGCAGTCTCCCTATGAGATGACCTATAGCTTTCAATGCCATCTTAGACCAGTTATGATTGACTATTTACAGGTGATTGTAAAGTCACTTCCTAGTTTGAAATGATCATACCCTCACCTGTATCTGCTGGACATACATGAAACAAATACCAAAACAAGAAGCAATAACTACCATTTAGCTAAAACTGTTTTTTTTTTATTCTACAAAGAAAATAAATAAAATAAAATCTAAAATGGCCACACACAAAAACTGATGACGTTACAAAAAGAGAGTAAAATGGCTGCCCACTATGAGGTCACGTGTTGAACAAGCTGGATCTTACGTTGAGCTGACATGTGAATGAGACACAGCATGTTATGTACTAAAACAACATTTACTCCTGTTTATTTAAACGTTTGTTTCATAAACATTAGTTGGGTAAGAGTGAAGGAATCAATTCTTAACAATAGATAAATATAATGTAGATCAGTACGACTCGTTTCTGATTTGGATGGAAATCTCATTACATAAATTCGAGGCGGTTAAATAATCGAAGAAAATGCAAAAATAATTAGGACTAACATAGTCTACAATGCATATAAGACAATTCCGATATACTGACACAAAAGCAAGTAAGTAGGACAAATAATAACATCTTAGGTAATCTGAAGCCCCCGAAAAATACGGACATTACACAAAAATTATAACGCAACTTATTCGATTAACTGACACCTGATTTCTATTCCCCTACAGACGTGGCATAATTTCAACTCATACCATTATGTTGTCAGTACAATTTGTTTCTTTTTTGGGGAGGAGATCGATTTGCGTGCACCGACTGAACGTGTCTGTCTTAGCTGGGATTTAACAACCGAAGTTGCTTTGTCTGAAAATAAAACGCGATTGCGGATGATGGGATATGAAAATGGGATGGAGACGGGGGCCTGCTAAGAACATGATGACAGGTAAATAATAATGACTATACAATTTCA
This sequence comes from Oreohelix idahoensis, assembly GCA_024509875.1. Taxonomy (NCBI): domain Eukaryota; kingdom Metazoa; phylum Mollusca; class Gastropoda; order Stylommatophora; family Oreohelicidae; genus Oreohelix; species Oreohelix idahoensis. The sequence continues at coordinate 89,833 of JAMPIV010002861.1, forward strand.
TGACGTGTCTGTCATTTAATTCAGTTCATTCATTAATTCAGTTATTGATTGACTGAGTCGTTCAAAACAATTATGTGGTTGGCTCATTTTGAAATCAAATATGTGGTTGGCTCATGTTTACCATTCGTAAACGATCACTTTTATTTACTTCGTGAATGAGTCATTCAGTTCCTCAGTTTTTTTATTGAGTGATGAAATAGCCTCCCTTCATTACGTCTTTGCTCCATACTGAAGATCGTATATGATAACTATTATGATGAATAGATGATGAGAAATAGACACTGGAGATGGATAGAACTCAGACTGAGGCTATCTGTTGAAAAAATAGATATTGAGAAATAGACACTGGAGATGGATAGAACTCAGACTGAGGCTATCTGTTGAAAGAATAGATGATGAGGAATAGACACTGGAGATGGATAGAACACAGACTGAGGCTATCTGTTGAAAGAATAGATGATGAGAAATAGACAATGGAGATGGATAGAACTCAGACTGAGGTTATCTGTTGAATGAATAGATGATGAGAAATAAACACTGGAGATGGATAGAACTCAGACTGAGGCTATCTGTTGAAATCATTACTAGGCAGGTCGTATTCTGAAATCCCCCGGGGTAAAAGAAATAGCGGTAGATTTTAAAAAAACATGGAAAAAAGAACTGGGAACAGAAATCTTCATCGTACAGACGTCTACTTTATTATATTAAAAGAAAGCAGTGGTCATCGTGAGGCTATTTGTATCTCCATAGAGTTTTTTCCAGGAATGGTACCATATGTGTCGTCTCTGTTCCCCATATGTTGACAACCATATGTGTCGTCTCTGTTCCCCATATGTTGACGGCCATATGTGTCGTCTCTGTTCCCCATATGTTGACGGCCATATGTGTCGTCTCTGTTCCCCATATGTTGACGGACATATGTGTCGTCTCTGTTCCCCATATGTTGACGGCCATATGTGTCGTCTCTGTTCCCCATATGTTGACGGTCATATGTGTCGTCTCTGTTCCCCATATGTGTTGTCTATGTTCCCCATATGTGTCGTCTCTGTTCCCCATATGTGTCGTCTTTGTTCCCCATATGTGTCGTCTCTGTTCCCCAAATGTGTCGTCTATGTTCCCCATATGTGTCGTCACTGTTCCCCATATGTGTCGTCTATGTTCCCCTATGTGTCGTCTATGTTCCCCATATGTTGACGGCCATATGTGTCGTCTCTAACCCCATATGTGTCGTCTCTGTTCCCCATATGTGTCGTCTATGTTCCCCATATGTGTCGTCTCTAACCCCATATGTGTCGTCTCTGTTCCCCAAATGTGTCGTCTATGTTCCCCATATGTGTCGTCTATGTTCCCCATATGTGTTGTCTGTTCCCCATATGTGTCGTCTATGTTCCCCATATGTGTCGTCTATGTTCCCCATATGTGTCGTCTATGTTCCCCATATGTGTCGTCTATGTTCCCCATATGTGTCGTCTATGTTCCCCATATGTTGGGAGACAGAAATGAAAATGATGAAGACGACATGGAAAGAACTTGAGCCGCTGGCACGTGACAAGTTCTTGACATATGACCTTTGTTGAAGGCGAATGCTTCTTGGTGAGCTGAAAGGCACTGAATTAATGAATGACCTAGCAGCCTAGTAACTGTCCCTTCATTCTGTCATGACCCTTGATCTCCGTCTGGAGCAGAGGTCTTTAACAAATTCACTCTCAGTCTTCTTGTCCTGTGCTATCCTTTCAAAGTTTTTCAATGTCTTCTTTGTCATTGTAACGTTTATCTCCATGTGTTTATAGCCTGTGCTGTGACGTAATAAATGTCTTCTTTGTCATTGTAACGTTTATCTCCATGTGTTTATAGCCTGTGCTGTGACGTAATAAATGTCTTCTTTGTCATTGTAACGTTTATCTCCATGTGTTTATAGCCTGTGCTGTGACGTAATAAATGTCTCCTTTGTCATTGTAACGTTTATCTCCATGTGTTTATAGCCTGTGCTGTGACGTAATAAATGTCTTCTTTGTCATTGTAACGTTTATCTCCATGTGTTTATAGCCTGTGCTGTGACGTAATAAATGTCTTCTTTGTCATTGTAACGTTTATCTCCATGTGTTTATAGCCTGTGCTGTGACGTAATAAATGTCTCCTTTGTCATTGTAACGTTTATCTCTATGTGTTTATAGCCTGTGCTGTGACGTAATAAATGTCTTCTTTGTCATTGCAACGTTTATCTCCATATGTTTATAGCCTGTGCTGTGACGTAATAAATGTCTTCTTTGTCATTGTAACGTTTATCTCCATGTGTTTATAGCTTGTGATGTGACGTAATAAATGTCTTCTTTGTCATTGTAACGTTTATCTCCATGTGTTTATAGCCTGTGCTGTGACGTAATAAATGTCTTCTTTGTCATTGTAACGTTTATCTCCATGTGTTTATCGCCTATGCTGTGACGCAATAAATGTCTTCTTTGTCATTGTAACGTTTATCTCCATGTGTTTATAGCCTGTGCTGTGACGTAATAAATGTCCTTTCATGTCGTCCAATTTACTTTTCTCCGCTCCTCTATGTCATTATCCACGTGAGCATCCTTTTTAACTTCATCTCGTCAATTCTTTACTTCTACATCGATATCGACTGATAATAATCTTAAGCTTCGTATGGACATTCCCGACCTAGTTACCTTTATCGGCGCTTATGCGAAAGCGGGCGGACAACGACACATTGACCTCCGTTCGCTGTGAAGTTTGTTTACTTTGGACACCAGGTTTGACGTATTAAACGAGCTATCTCCTGTCAGATTACGTAACGACTTCCTGCCATACGGTAAATGTGTCTGATAATCTAAGTAGCGGGACGGTTTGATTGAACAAATACCTGGAGAATGAGTATGATAATAGGGCAACAGATGGACAACAAATGGCATTTTAAGCTAGCGTGTTAATTTTGCAATCATGACTTAAAACATCCTTAAAACATGTCTAGACATGACATGCCAGGCCATGTTGTGTGGTAGGACAGAGACGTCAGTCGGAAAATAACAATTTTGATAAAAAATTAACGCAGATAAATGATATCATACTTCTGCCCATATGACTCGTTGTAATAAACAATGAAGTAATTATAACGTCCGTGGAAGAGATTAACAGTTGTAATAATCAAGGGCAGGCAGGTAAGATTTTGGTAAACATGACATGTAAAGGACAATACCTTATATGGTTTTCACGCGTAGGGGGGAAGCAAGGACGACACAGGTCAACTGCTCTCGATAACAGTAAGAATATAGATTGATTTTCTTGCAATACTGTAATCGTGATGTTATTTGTTATGAAACCAATAGGTTAATTGTCTGGAATCAAGGGTAATTAAATACCATGACAAGTTGTTCTCCCACGTGACTTTGTTCCACAACTAACATACACCACACGATGTTGACAATTCAACAATAAAGATGACAGTAAAGAAGAAAGGGAAATAATCACACAAAAAGAGAGCTCTGGACAGGCTTATGATATTTATCAAATTGACTTAGACGTGTAGTAAGTAATTACAACAATATTCTATTTATTAAGGGAATCACATTTTCAGAGGGTTAATTTACATCTGATGAAAAAGAAATATGGAAAAGAATCACGTTTAAATCTGAAAAAAAGAAGGAATCTAGGTCCCAGTGGGGTGCCTTATTTTCTTCACTGACTAAGTCTGAGCGTTTGGTGGGTGTGTGTGGTGATCTTCCTTCTCTTTATTATACTTATCGTAATGTTCTTGTAGGATGTAGGCAGAGAGGACACTGCTGTGACTTCTTGATGAGGGCACGTGGTGGTGACTGAATGCCCTGTGTGGCACTCGTGTCTTCAAGGATGTCTGGTTCACATTCAGGGGTGAAGATTCAGTCCCTTTCCCTTCTTGATTTTTGAACTCAGCAAAATTGAGGGAGGGCGAAGCCAGGTCCTATGTTACTGACACTCTGCACTGGAGAACAAAGTAAAGTAAGGGGACCATTAATCTCTTGTCTAAAGAGATTTTACATATATTAAGTTCCTCCCCAAAGACTTTTGGTCTCAGAGCATGGGCACACTTACCACTGAAGACTTTGACTGTCCAGTACACTGTATGTAAAAGATGTCTCAGTGACTATTGTCTAACAGGCTCTGTCCTCATCCTTCCAAGTCAAGTGTCTCTCTTCTACACTTAATATGTCTTACTATTTTCCACAATCAACAGTCTGGTGTATCTTTAGTTAATAATTCAGTTTTAATTATCTGTCAGCAAGGAAGAACAGCTTCCATAATGTATGCTTATAACAGAGTTGTGTTCTAATAAGTCAAGCAATAATGCACTGTAATAAAATACTATAAGCAAATCATATAAGAAAATTAATAATATTTTATACGTGTACATAATGGATATGGAAAAAAACTAAATCCAATAGCATAACATATGTTTCTTATCATAGTCAACCGCATACCTCTTCTGCAAATTACACTTGTATCATTAAGCAATAATTAAACAAATAATTTTGGGAGATAACTCACCGCACAGGATCACTTCAGGATCATACAGTCCGAACTTGAATATTTGAATGGGACCTCAAGACGCAGCAATAGAGACCGCAGTCAGCGACTCATAGCTTGACTGCCTGCGTCAGGACCAGCGAATCAGAGCTGGTCAAGACCGCACTCCACCTCCACGTGGTGGTCCTGGAAACAGTCTGCAGCTGTGCAGGCTGGCTGAGCGAGTGTGGATCGAAATGGGAAGGCAAACCCGGTCCTAAAAAATGCCGTGCAGAAGTCGGATGTGTCGACCGAAAGGTGCAGATATCACAGCTACGTTGTAAACAGACACAACGCAACCACCGTCCTTTTCAGGGCGAACGAAGAAGAAGAAGAAGAATATGTGAATATATTCATAAGCACGTACTTGACTTTACACACAGTTGTGTTCAATCTCTCTCTCTCTCTATCTCTCTCTCTCTCTCTCTCTCTCTCTCTCTATATATATATATATATATATATATATACTTGTATATATGTGTGGGACCCCAAGATGAAGTACGGATCGAAATGGGAAGGAAAACCCGGTCCCTAAGAAATGCCGTGCAGAAGTCGGATGTGTCGACCGAAAGGTGCAGATATCACAGCTTAGGCGCAAACAGACACAACGCAACCACCGTCCTTTTCAGGGCGAACAAGGAAGAAGAAGAAGAAGTATATATGTGAATATTCTTTAAAAGTATTATGTACTTAAACTTTAGTTTCGGCTGATTTCACGGTGATCATCAAGAGTAAAGGAAAGTTACATTTTCTCTGATAAATACATTTTTAGACCGGAAATAGGTGGTCATCTGTGAGTCACGGGTTAATTGATGTCTCCAAGAAAAACACACAATTACCCGTCTTCGCAAAAACCCTACCTGGCTGAATCTAAATTGCCTGCTTAACGAAATTTAGTACAAGCACTTCACCTGATCTAGCGTTCTCGGAAGAAAAAAAAAGGGGGTCTTATACGGAAGACTAGAAAACAGTGACAGGATGGACTGAGTAAAGGAATGTGGAAGAGAAAGGATGGGCTGCTCCATGACAATGGTCAGGTGATGATGTTCAAATGAGGAGGATGGAGGAACCCCTACCAAAATCAGACTCCTTACCGTCAAGGTTGGTTAAGATTAGAAATGAAGCTACACTTAATTGCATTTCACCCAACAAGAACCTCACAGGGCAACATTTGTACATTATTATGACTGGATCTCCCCCATTAATGCCTCACGGGGAGCCATGTGTGTGGGAGTAGAAAATCAGTTTAAAATCTAAAGCATTTTGAGATTTCCGCACTCCATCCCTTCTTCGTCAAGGAGGAAGCATAGATAGCCAGGAATGAGTAATATTTAGGATAGGATCCCAGTATAGGACAGGCCATAGGATATGAAGTGAATTCTAACATTAGAAAGGAGTAACTCCAGCGTTATTACTTAGCACCCCAAGTCCTAGGATCCTACTTCAGGCGTACCCAGTTACAGAAATAACCTTCCTGAAGTACGACAGTGTCTCAATAATTTGTCCGACATATTATTGCCGTTTGTTGCCGATAACATCACGATGTATATATTTATTATGCACACCTTTCTAATCAAGTTTGTATGTATATTTATATATGTATAGAATACATTTGTCGCCTTGCACTCTCCTAAAGCACTTTCGTCTGACTCGATGAGTTCAGATTTAATGCTAAAGGATATCGGGCACAATCCTAAGGAAAATAAAATGGTAGAAGGAAGCAAAGGTCTCCTGATGTTTAATTCAGGAGAAACGATACTTAAAAGAGGCATTTGTTTCCTCTCAGTTTTTGGTACAAGTTTCCAGCAGTCGACACTAGACACATACACATACGGGTCTTGTATACACTTGATTAGGCAACCTGAGTAGTTTCTCCGGCTTTGCTGAAGGGACGTGCTGCTGCCAAAACATTAGACTCCTGAAGTGAAGGCACAGTCCAAAACTGTACGGGGACCAGTAGTGACGCACTCAGTAAAGAGCGACAACCACGATATTAATCTAGAGATAAGTTAATCACTATTGAATGAATTTTATGTCTGCACCCGTATGACTATGACTCATATTTTTAATACATACTTACACAGAGCTACTAAAGTAATATTTTGTTGAATCACCTTTAGCTGGGGGCTCATAAAATCTGAATAAAAATATTTTCTCACAGAAGGTGCGGAGAATAATAAGTTTATAGCGACTTAGATGACTCAATTGTTATACTTTCCTTTCTATACGTTTCCGTGAGGCTCGATATAGGAGCGCCATTCTTCTATTCATATCTCTGGAAAGAGTAATCTTGAGAGAAGGTTGATACCTTTGAAAACCCTCATCCTTCTACTCGGAATTTGGCCTTTATTGCACCACCAAAGCAAAGCAGGTGAGACAACTCGAAACAATCCCCAGGCACAATCTCAAGTTAGTCACATTTTACGACATGCTTGAGGAAGCAGTAGTCCTATTCTGTCTGTGTTTTCTCTAAGACCTCCAGGACTTACCCTGGGGCTTTGGAGTAACTTACCCTGGGGCTTTGGAGTAACTTACCCTGGGGCTTTGGAGTAACTTACTGATAAGGGTGGAATTTAGGCTGACTACTGGCCACTACAATGATAAGGGTGCGCCAAAATGCCACTACGATGATAGTCAGCAGCCCAGTAGTGTACCACCCCTACAGACACCAGGGATGTAATAGGTTGCAGTGTGAGGTGTCTGGTCTGTTGTTGGTTGCTGTGAATGTGGGTGGTGTCGTTCACAAGTTCATAACATACGAGCATGACATGGAAAGTCATATAATGGTGCAACTGCTATTGACGTTTCCAATGTTTATTATCTGACACCACAGGACAGTTAACAGTACATCCATTTCACATTACAGTTCACGAAAATTAGCATAAGTTATGTTCATCAATGCATTTGGCATATACTCAAATAATGATATGGCGCCAAGGGATTATACTGTTGGCTCCAATATTACAAAAGTGCATCAATACTCCTCTCACTGTTCAGATGTGCTAAATGAGTCTAATCATAAGTCGCACGAGGATGGTGTTCCAGGAGTGTAGGTAAAGCTGACCTTTACAGGCATTCCTAAGTCTAACCTCGACGTAGGTGCAATCGCTGACACAGCGACGTTCGTAGAACATAGAACTGTCCTTCGGGCTACGTATGACCCGTGTACATATTAATCTCAGGTATAAAGATACCTGGGGCGTGACTTCTAGTAGAAGAACCTCTATTTCTGTAATTCGTAAGTGAGCAGAGATCGACCATTGTCAAACATAAAGTTAGATTACAGATTTGAAACGTAAATGAGGTATTACCTTGTTTCGAAATCAACACCACAAAAACACACGCCTCCAGGCGTTTCGAATAATCAAGGGAAGGACCTTGTAAGCTAACTAACTCACAATAAGGCTCCTAATTCCCTATCAAGAATCACAGAGACGCAAGACGCGTCCTATCTGCTTCACAACTTTCCATAGACTCCCAGACAGAAAAGCTTCCCAGACACACCTAACGTCCGGACATGCGCAGAACGCATACACCTGAGCAAGAATCAAACGAGACGATGTAAGGAACATTCCAGATAAAGATTTGTAATAAATCGCGCCTTATATGGACAGAAATAAAGACCTCAACACTGGTTTCAATCATTCCAAGAAACAGTTGACCTATACTACCATATAAGGAGAATGGTCACACATTGTTAAAAAAATATGGACCGACGTGTCCCGTCACAAGAGGAGGTAACCATCATATAAAATGATAATCTCAGTCAAACTAGGGTTATCTAGCTTTGACCGAAAAAAATTAAAGTGTACAATTCAGACAAGCTAATTATACAATGTCTTTAGAAAAATGATTATACAATGTCTTTAGAAAAAATTATGTGCGTAACAGATTACCGCACCCCCCGGGAAAAAAAATGAAACTTTTTTTTTGAATCCTAGAGCCAGAAAAAAACAGGCTCCTAACGCACGTATGATGCGCGGATATAATGCCTAATATGAGGCTAGCTCGACGCATGGAGCGAAACTGAGATTATATCTCAGATCCTTAGAGAAAATATTTCCCTAAGTGTACACGTATATTCCAGGGAGGTGCCACCAACATAAACCACAGTGATGGCAACATCATAATGCAAGCTAAATCATACTCATACAAATCTATGAAATTAAATATATTATCATAGTATTACACAATGAAGTGTTGTGCAAACAGCGGTGTAATCTACTAATATACCGCACTATAAAATTACACATATTCAAATAAACAGTACATTATACATTGCATTATTAATCAATACTAATACATCAGCTCTTCCTCGTAGACATGGATATAATCGTTACTAGAAGATGTGGACATAATCCGCTCCATCTTAGGATAAGACTTGATATACTTCATGGTTCCACAATGTACATAATCTCGCAGACGTCAATGATGTGCTGCGAAAATATCAATAACACAAATCTTTAAGACAAATGTTAAATCTCTTAATACAGTCATCAAAATACAATATATAAATGTGGCCATGTGAGCTTTTGGCCCGTATATTGCTAACTAAGCCTTCTTCCGTTATGATCAAATCGGTAACAGAAAAAAGGAAATTATATGGTACAATGTTATAAATTCCCAAAAAGTGAGAAAATATGTGTTGATATGTCATTATAGTAGTGGAATGTATATCAGGAAATATATATGACAGAAGAATTAAGTGGAATCGTGTGGGCACCTGAACAGAATGTCTGCCATCACATTATCCGAACCACGGATAGCTCGCACCGTGAAATGAAATGGTTGAAGAGCTATGGCATATCGAGTGGACCTCGAGCTCTTCAAGTTTTTGCTCTGAATAGCAGTAAGCGCTTTCTGGTCGGTTTCCACAATGAAATGTGTGCCTAGAAGGAATCTTTGCAACTTCAGAATTGACCAAACCATAGCCAATAATTCACGGTCTAAAACCGAGTAATTCCTCTCTGCAGCATTTAATTTCCTAGAGATATACATCACCGGATGCAGAGTATCAGAATACTCCTGCATAAGTGCTGCCCCAATTCCATTAGACGAGGCGTCACTTCGAAGAACAAAAGTCTTCTCAATAGTAGGTAACCTAAGGATAGGTGGAGATGAAAATAGAGTTTTAATCTGGTCCAATGAGGATTGACATTCTTGAGACCAGCGGATCAGATTAGGCGATCCTTTCTTCAATAAAGTAGAAAGCGGTGCCATAATGGAGGACAGATTCGGAATGAATCGTCCGTAAAATTGTATCAAACCTAAGAGACTACGCACTTGTTTCTTCGTCTTAGGAACAGAAATGTTAAGTATTTTTGAAACATTGTGGTCCTCTGTCTTTAAAAGACCATGACCAACACGATGACCCAGGAAAGAAATCTCACTAAATCCTATAAAGGCTTTCGAGGGTTTTGCAGTCAAGTTATACTCGCGAAGAGTAGACAGCAATTCGTATAAACCCAAATAGTGATCTTCCCAGGAATCACTGAACAGACAGATATGCGAGAATTCGACGCATCATGCGTACGAATGTAGCAGGGGCGTTCATAAGACCGAAAGGCATGAAATTTCATTGGAATAAACCCCTAGGTGTAGAAAAAGCAGTAAAAGGTTTGGCTCGTTCAGTTAAAGGAACTTGCCAATAACCTTTCGATAAGTCGAGTTTGGTAAAGAATTTAGAATTAGAAAGTTTGTTTAGTAGCTCTTCCAATGAAGGCATAGGTTCAGCATCGAACTTCGTAACTTGGTTCAATTTGCGATAATCCACGCAAATGCGAATGTTATTATCCTTCTTTCGAACAATAACCATAGACGAAGAGTATGCTGAAGTGGATGGTTCAATGATTTCCAATCGTATCATTTCATCCAATTCTTTTTCGACTTGTGACTGAAAATGGATAGGTATCGGATAGGGTCTGACTCTGATTGGATTATGGTCAGTTAGTATTATGTCATGTTCAATGACATGTGTGTGTCCCGGGAAGTCGGTAAGGACATCCTGAAATGTTTGTAACATCGAAGAAACTTGTCGATGTTCCTCAGCGGAAAGATTAGGAGAAACGGAAACGTTTTTCCAAGATTCCGTTGAATGAAGTGGGATCACAGGAAGAGGGAGATTGACATCAGAAAAAGTAGTTTCCTCATCCTGTATAACTGACAGGGATGAGTAATGACCATGAGGTACTGGAGAATTGTCCGTTGCCTGGAAAATAGGCTGCAAATAGTCAGGTCTTTCATGAAATTCCGTGAGCATATTTATGTGGAAAGTTTTATGCTTTCCATCAATATCGACAACATAGTCGACATTGTAAATTTCCCTTCTTAGGCAACTTAACCAGATATCCTTCCTTCCATTCTGCTGGTATCTCTTCCTTTTCCCAGACTTTACCAAGTAATTTATATAACATCTCTGTATCCGTGTCGATATCTGCTTTGATGGCCTCTGCTGGAATGCCATCAGGTCCAGACGCTTTTCCATCTCTTAGAAGCTTTATGGCTTTCTTTATTTCTTCCTTCGTTGGTCTTTCACCGTTAATTTGTAGCTCTTCTTCTGCTGGCTGGATGTCCGGCGGGTTTTGTGGAGCTGGTCTATTGAGAAGGTCCCCAAAATATTCTGTCCACCTCTTCATTTGCTCTTGTATATTGCTGAGCAGTTTCCCATTCTTGTCTTTTATGAGGCAACTTGTTTGCTTGTATTTCCCTGTTAGCTTCTTTGTGCTGCTATACAGTTCTCTCATATTTCCTTTGGCTGCAGCATCTTCTGCCTCTCTTGCCAACTCCTCAATATACTTCCTCTTGTCTCTTTTGATACTTCTTTTTACTTCTTTGTTTGCTTCTGTGTACACTTCTTGAGCCTTGGCTTTGGAACTTCTGGTTTTGCTTGTGTTTAACTCTGCTTTCTTGTTTTTTCTGTCTTTTATCTTATTGATGGTTTCTGTTGTTATCCATGCTTTTTGTAATCTTTCCCTTTTCCCCAGTATTTCTTCACATGTCTCCTTCCATACAGTTTTGACCTGCTGCCAATAGTCTTCTGTATTCTCTACATCTTCCAGCTGTTGGAGCACTTGGAATTTGTTGGATATTGTGACCGCAAATTTATCTCTTGTTTCCTGATTTCTTAGCTGTCCTACATTATACTGTTGTCTATAATTTTGCATTGTTGCATATCTCTTGAGTTTCATTTTTACTTTGGCTATCAGAAGATGGTGATCTGATGCCACATCTGCTCCTCTATATACCTTTACATCCTGCAATGATGATCTAAACTTCTTGTTTATGCATATATGATCAATCTGATTTTCTGTTCTATGGTCTGGTGATATCCATGTTGCCTTGTGTATTCTCTTATGTGGAAACATGCTTCCTCCTATAGCCAGTTGATTTGAAGCACAGAAGTTTGCGAATAGTTCTCCATTTTCATTCATTACTCCTAGCCCATGTTTTCCCATGACTTCTTCAAATCCGGTGTTGACTGTACCTATCTTTGCATTCATGTCACCCATCAAAATTGTGATGTCTCTTCTTTTTACTTTATCCATAATTTCCTGTAGTTTAGTATAAAATGCTTCTTTCACAGACTCTTCTTTGTCATTAGTTGGTGCATAACATTGGATGACATTTACATGAATTTTCTTTTTAGCTGTTTTGAAAGTAGCTGTTATTATTCTGGGTCCAACAGCTTCCCATTCAATGAGTGCTTTCTGTGCTTCTTTAGATAACATAAGAGCTACCCCTTCACTGTGGTGTGAACTTTCGTCTTCATGTCCTGAGGACAGCACGAATTCACCTGTGATGAGTTTCTTCCTGTCTACCCCCTTCCAATTTGTTTCACACATTCCCAAAACCTCGATTTTGTATTCCCTCATTTCTGCTGCCACTTGTGCCACTTTCCCTTGTTCGTTTAATGTCCGAACATTCCAGGTGCCAAATCTGGAAGTTCTCCTAGAAGAAAGAAGGTTAGTCAGCAACACAGACTCCATTCGGCTTTCTCTGTGTTGCATCATACGCCTCCCCACGAGAGGACCTTCCCCTTCTTGGGTGGCTGTGTTTTATTTTCTTTATTTGACTTGTCCATATTTGTTGAAGTTTTTTGTGGTTTAAATTTTTTACAGGATGGGGTAACCGGCCCCATGCCCAACCCTCCTTAGTCGCTTTCTACGACATGCTTGGCAGGGGACAGTGTTACTATTCTTTGTGACATAGAATCGGATATAAGTTGAGTGCCATGATCTGACAATATTTCTCCGGGGAATCCCAAGCGAGAAAATATTAGCCAAAGAGCGTCTGCGATATCGGCAGTGGAGATGCTCTTGAGAGGTATAGCCTCTGGCCAACGTGTGCACATATCGACACATGTAAGGATAAATTGATGTCCTCTGGCCGACTTGATCCTAAAAGGACCGATAATATCTATTGCCATTTTTTGAAAAGGGCGAATAGGAATGTCAGCAGCCTGGATAGGCGCAGCATGTCGTGGTCCTTTAGATTTGACCTCCTGACATACTTTGCAAGAACGACAGTAAATTCGTATGTCTTTGCTCACAAATGGCCAAAAGAAAGCCGCAAGAACCCTCGACTTTGTACGGGAAAAACCCATATGTCCAGCACATTGCGAGTCATGAGCATGTTGCAATATTTGCAATCTCATACTCTTAGGCACAAGAATTTGAGAATGAGTGGACGTAGTCGAGTCTTGTACCATACGCACAAGTACGCCGTTCTTCATAGAAATCCAAGACTTTCTATTAGTATTCTGATTTGGATCGCCTTTTTTTGCTAGAATGAAGAATTTTTGTAAAGAAGGATCTTCTTCTTGCAATTTTATAAATGAGTCACGTGAAATAATCAAGTGACTATTTTGGCTATCTACTTCATTATTATCAGTTAATGAAGTTTGAGGTGGATCCAGAGCATGTGCTCTTGTGACCACCGCATTGGTAGCTTCAATGTTTTGCTCTTCCCAAACAGCAATTTACTGTGGGGTACATTCCCTAACTCCGTGAATACGACCAATAATAAGGTCCGCAATAGGGTTTGGAAGGAGACACGCGTGGACATCTCCCGTAAAGAAAGGAGTAGCAATATGTATTATGGCAGTAGGATACTTTTCCAAAGTGCCACCAAATGTTACACATTTGATGACCCTCCCTGTAGCACAGGATGGATTTACAAGAGATTGCCTAACACCAATAGTAGTACATCCAGAATCAAATAAAACTGAGGCTGGATTACTATTTACAAGACCCTTATGTAGTATAAGAGAACCTCTCCCGTCATGCGCAACAGCAGCAGGAAGAGCGGGAAGAGGATGACCACAGCTTAAAGTAGTTACGGTAGTCGGTTCGAATAAAGTACTGCATTGGGGACATTTAGTTGCCCTACTAAAGTCAAAGGCAGAACATGTGATAGCACTATAGTTTTTATCATCATCACCTTGTTTACATGCTCCCTGAGACTCCTGCTGTACAGAGTTTGCCTGTTGATATCTCTTTCTTTTATGTTGCGATCTACCGCGACCATTATTGCCTCTGCAATTATCATTAAAGTCCCTACTGTAATTGTTATCCTGGTTTGAATTCCAGTTTCCATAACTGTCATTACCATTTCTATACTGTTGAGAACCTCTATTATATTGGTTTTGAGGTCTCCGCGAAAAATAGCTTCCTCTATACTGACTTCCTTTGCGAAAATGTCTAAAATTATAGGGAGTAGTATACCGTGGAGTATCAGCTTGTCTCCAGTTCTGCGAAGAAGAATCACCCTGAAATTGATTGCTATGATTCTGAGCATAATTACGGTTACTCTTCTTATTAAAACTTTGTTGGCTACCCTGAAATTTACGCATGAAATTTGGGCCATAAGGTGCTGCCGAAGCAACTGGCAGACCTTCTTTTACTTTAGAGTTGCTAATGGTTACGTGAGGATGCGCAGTGACATACTGGCAACAGTATTCTTCCATTTCTTTTATGTTTTTAGGCTTACGCTCATGAAGAAAAGAAAGAAAAGATTCATTGACAGAGGACATAACCTTGTCTCTAAGCAGTAAGTCCATAAGTGCTTCATATGTATGTTCTGTCTTAGACAGCTCAACCCATCGTGAAAAAAGTAAGACGTATCTTTGAAATGAATTCAGAGAATTCAACTCCAGTATCTGGTAACATGTTTTTAAATTGAAGACGATAGCCGTCTTCGTTAAGTTGGTACTTCTTTAACAAGACTGCTCTGATAACCTCATAATTGTTCTTGTTAGGCTCATCTACCATACTTAACATACTCAAAGTATCACCTCTAAGTAAATTGGATAACTGATAAACATACAGTGATTTATCTATGTTATGTGTTTTACATGCCCGTTCAAATCTATCCAGATAAAACGTTATATCGTCACTGGAAGCATTGAATACAGGTAGCTTAATCTTAAAAGTACTTGCATTGAACTTATCTGACACCTTATTTGCATCATTAGCATTACCAGTGTTCAACAATTTCAACTTTTCTAACTCCAAAGCTAAGAGTTTTTCTTCATGCTCCATTTTTGCTTTTCTCTCATCAGCCTCTCTTTGTAACTTTTTCTCTTCAGCCTCTCTTTGTAATTTTTTCTCTTCAGCCTCAGCCTCTATCTCTAGTCTCTTATTTTCAGCCTCTTTTTCAAGTCTTTTATTTTCAGCCTCTTTTTCAAGTCTTTTATTTTCAGCCTCTTTTTCAAGTCTTTTATTTTCAGCCTCTTTGTCCAATCTTCTCTCCTCAGCTTCAGCTTCTCTTTTCTGTTTTTCCATTTCCATTTGGAACCTCCTTTCATCCACTTGCATCTGCAATTTCTTTTGTTCAGCTTCTATTTCCATTTTCTTCTCTTCCACCTTTAATGCTTTATCATATTGAGTAGTCGCATATTCTTCCAATTTATCACCAGTCTTACCAAGGGATTTCCCTTGCTCAATAAAGTACTCAAGTGTAGACATGATGTCTAATATTATGAGTTCAAAACCTGAAATAATTAATTATCTTATTTCATTCTTAATAGTAACAAGACTTAAATAAAGTACTTGTATAATTCCAATGTTTATCCCAATCTCTGTGGGAAACAAGTCTTTGACAAAGAACTTGTATTATCAAATGTATAATAATATCACAAGTCACTTCTTAATCATCAGGGCACTACACAAATTAGTGCATAATATCCATCAGTTATTTATCATAACTGCACTACACAATAGTGCATAAGCAAAAACCACCAGTTTGTTATGATAAGTGCACTATATAAACAATAGTGAAAGCTAATTACGCAAGAACTATGTAAACAATAACAAAGAACAAAGACAATGTAAACAATAACAAAGATCAAAGACAATGTAAACAATAACAAGGATCAAAGATAATACGAAAACATTCGCAAAAGTCAACTAAATAAACAGCGAAAACTAAAAGAAAATATCACAAAGAATGTGATGACAAATGCTAAAAATGTAAACAAACAAATGACGTCACAATGTATAAACAAAAATGGTGTAAAGAACTGAATAATAGAAAAGAGGAGACCTACAAATACAAACAAATCAAAACAAAACTAAAGAATGCGAAAAAATACCGAAAACAAAACTGCACATGTCGTCACACCTAACAAAAATAGCAATAAATATTGCTAACAATTTCCAATTAAGGAAATTGCTCCTACCAGAACGCTATCATAAGACCTCTATGACGTGGTATCTCTTATGACAGTCACCTTCCCAACCAGCCCGCTGAAATATAAACATATAAATATAACAAATAACATATAACATATAAACATGTAACATGTAAACATATAGCAAAAAGTGTGTGAAAGTATAGAAGGCTCAGTTAGAACATAAGGGCACAGTTCACAAACAAAACAGGCCACTTAACTTCTATAAGTCCAAACGTCAGCAATGTGCAGAACAGGTTGCGATCAGCATTCTGAGGATAAATGATCCAACGTTGATCGACAACTGCTCCCATAAACAGCCATGACGCAGGAAATGAGCCTCTGATACTGTAAATGTTGTTACGGCACTTGTCCTTCTTCCTTACAATGCTCGGCACTTGACCTCCTAACTGCAGTATGAGTAAATCGCTTCAATCGGCACTTGACCTTCTGAAAGCTATGAAATCGATAAACTGTCGGGCAGCGCCGGGTACTTTCACAATATAGCGGACATGCTATACTTCATTGTAGATGTTGTATCTTGTAGGAAGTATCGTTCATGAACTTGCATCTTTTAGAATGAATGGGTTTGTTGACCCCCGTGAGTGCTGGTAACAGACGAACCAGTCATTGGCCACCAGAATGATAAGGGTGGAATTTAGGCTGACTACTGGCCACTACAATGATAAGGGTGCGCCAAAATGCCATTACGATGATAGTCAGCAGCCCAGTAGTGTACCACCCCCTACAGACACCAGGGATGTAATAGGTTGCAGTGTGAGGTGTCTGGTCTGTTGTTGGTTGCTGTGAATGTGGGTGATGTCGTTCACAAGTTCATAACATACGAGCATGACATGGAAAGTCATATAATGGTGCAACTGCTATTGACGTTTCCAATGTTTATTATCTGACTCCACAGGACAGTTAACAGTACATCCATTTCACATTACAGTTCACGAAAATTAGCATAAGTTATGTTCATCAATGCATTTGGCATATACTCAAATAATGATATGGCGCCAAGGGATTATACTGTTGGCTCCAATATTACAAAAGTGCATCAATACTCCTCTCACTGTTCAGATGTGCTAAATGAGTCTAATCATAAGTCGCACGAGGATGGTGTTCCAGGAGTGTAGGTCAAGCTGACCTTTACAGGCATTCCTAAGTCTAACCTCGACGTAGGTGCAATCGCTGACACAGCGACGTTCGTAGAACATAGAACTGTCCTTCGGGCTACGTATGACCCGTGTACATATTAATCTCAGGTATGAAGATACCTGGGGCGTGACTTCTAGTAGAAGAACCTCTATTTCTGTAATTCGTAAGTGAGCAGAGATCGACCATTGTCAAACATAAAGTTAGATTACAGATTTGAAACGTAAATGAGGTATTACCTTGTTTCGAAATCAACACCACAAAAACACACGCCTCCAGGGGTTTCGAATAATCAAGGGAAGGACCTTGTAAGCTAACTAACTCACAATAAGGCTCCTAATTCCCTATCAAGAATCACAGAGACGCAAGACGCGTCCTATCTGCTTCACAACTTTCCATAGACTCCCAGACAGAAAAGCTTCCCAGACACACCTAACGTCCGGACATGCGCAGAACGCATACACCTGAGCAAGAATCAAACGAGACGATGTAAGGAACATTCCAGATAAAGATTTGTAATAAATCGCGCCTTATATGGACAGGAATAAAGACCTCAACACTGGTTTCAATCATTCCAAGAAACAGTTGACCGATACTACCATATAAGGAGAATGGTCACACATTGTTCAAAAAATATGGACCGACGTGTCCCGTCACAAGAGGAGGTAACCATCATATAAAATGATAATCTCAGTCAAACTAGGGTTATCTAGCTTTGACCGAAAAAAATTAAAGTGTACAATTCAGACAAGCTAATTATACAACTTAACTTACCCTGGGGCTTTGGAGTAACTTACCCTGGGGCTTTGGAGTAACATTATTGGTTTCTAATATCATCAGCATTACTTTCAACATTTTTTTTTTGTTTCCGTACGTTTTATTTAAGTACACATACTGTACTAACTACCTACTATTTTTCTAATATCTACTACTACTACTACTACTACTACTACTACTACTACTACTACTACTACTACTACTACTACTACTACTACTACTACTACTACTACTACTACTTCGACGACGATGACGACTACTACTACTACTACGACTACTACTACGACTACTACTACGACTACTGCTGCTACGACTACTACTACTACTACTACTACGACTACTACTACACTACTACGACTACTACTAGTACTGCTACTACTACTACGACTACTACTACGACGACTACTACTACGACGACTAGTCCTACTACTACTATGCCTACTACTACTACGACTACTACTGCTTCTTCGACTACTACTGCGTATACGACTACTATTACTACTTCTGTCAATATTATAAGCGCTCATTACACTTCTTGTCCCGGTTGTCACACCTTACGGCACACAGATGCACTTATACGGCACAAGCATCCACTCTTACGACACATAAACCCACTCTTACACATAGACCCAATCTTACGGCACATCAGCCCACTCTTACGGTGCACACAAAGATCCAGTCTTACAGCACGTAAATCCACTCTTACCACACATTTTCCTAATAAATGCGCGTTAGCCAGTTTTTCAGCGCTCATTGTTTGGCAGCGCTAATGGCGCAGACGTGGGCTATTTCCTCCAGACGACTTAGTGACAGCAAGAATGTTCCCTACTTTATGTGACCTTCACCCATAAATCTTTAACTGAGACTCGAGTTTCATCGCCAGGTCACAGAAGCTGTCAATTTCACATCCTGCAACATTGATGGATTATAAATAGACGTAGTAGTGACAGCTCTGCCCGGGAATGACATGAACGAAAGTTCAAAACAGAGAACTAGCTACATTGTATTGTAGTAAGTATGTAATCTTTTGTAAGTTTAAGAGTACTTAAGTAGGCCTTTGTGGTCTTTTATAAATTTAAAAGTAGTCAGTATGTAGAATTGTGAAAGTAGTCACCACACTTTGTGAAGCTGAGACCTAGTGCATGTCAATTCTCTAACACTATACTCATCTACGGCAGTGTCAACTGTTAAACTGACTAACTTTTCCTGTAATCATATCACGTGACGCAGTGAGGGGGTAGGGGTCCAAAATTGTGTGACAAAGTGTGATGATAGTGGGAAGGAAGGATTTAAGTGACGTAACACAAAAAATACGAGTAATGGTTGCTTTGTTTCAGAAATGATATCTGAACAAAATAGATTATTGTAACCTCATTCCCCATAGTCTACTTATATCTGCAGTAGTCGACAACTCCCTCTTGGACGACTTTTATAACCATTATAATCGCAGCTGAAATATCGGATGATTGGGTTAACTTTTGATTGGTTTAAAGTTATTTTAATTATATATATATATATATATATATATATATATATATATATATATATATATATATATATATATATATATATATATATATATATATATATATATATATATATATATATATATATATATATATATATAGTACACACCTTACGAAACAAAATACAAACTAAATAAACTGTCCTGTTGATTAAAATTAGATTTTAAAAATAAAAGGTTAACACCACGCCCACAACAGTCCGACGAGATAAAAGACACAGAAGTTTAGCAAGTTGAAAGTATTGATTTATTTATCTTTTGGGGAAGGGGGGACGGGGAGAGGATGCGAAAACATTTAGCTGGGTTGGGCTAGGGTCAGGCCCTGTCTCGTGTTGGGAGGCGGTGCATGAAAGGAATTATATTGCAAAAACCGTTGTCACAGAGTGCTCGAAGGTTTCGTCTAGATTATTTTAAAATTCCTTACTTTTCTATTCCTTCACATTTTGTCTGTTTTCTCTACGAAATATTTGCACCTGCAGTCTGTTCTATTGCTGTTTTTCAAGTCTTCACTAATAGTCCTGTCATACGATCCTAATACTATCTTCTACAAAGGCATTGGAAGTTATTTCTTTAGGGACGTCTATACGATTTATTCGCTTAGTCGAATCACAGTGGTTCTCAGAGGATTATATTTCCGTGTTCAGTGGTCAAATGGAGACCGCCACGATAAATCCGTTTACGTGTCTAAGCAAGAGACGGGAAATAATTAACTTGGCGTGGGAATCAGAAATGTTTTAACTTCATGCGAACAAATGCTGAGTTTTAAAATCACTTGCTGATAACCGTTGGAAGAGAACGCACGCTTATAGAATAGAAGCCTCAAGCTACCTAATATCAACAGTATATGTGATTTGAGAGTAAAGGCTACTCAAAATCTATTTCCTTAAGCTGTGGATAAAGTCCTGAGCGGTAAGCAAACTCTCAGTATTCGCTTAATTAGCTAACTCTAATATCAAGGGATTAGTTAATTGATGTAAAGTGTGACATACTTAATAGTGTGGTTTTATTTCTTTACATTAGATTAATAGCTATTTTGCATTTATGTATTATGAATGTTATCATTGTTGCATTATAATGATGTAAGTACTGGCTGATATCCGAAAGTACTACTGTGACGGACGATGAAACTCAGCTGTCCCTGAATTGTTTAGATGATATGGTAGACACCTCGTAGCATCAGTGCCCCCGAATATTGGTGTAACTTTTCGTCAAACGGGAAAGCTTTCACCTGGGCTCATTAGCTATGCGCAACAGAAACGTGGAACTCCACCTGGGCTCATTAATATGCGTCGGAGCAGAGTAGACTCGTCACCACGTTCGCTAATTAATATGTAGACAGTTTATCTACCGTACATTCTGGACATCGCATTGTCTCAAGGGAAGGTTAAACCACACCCACTGCTATCTCTAGAGAAATCAAGAGCAGTTATTTTCCTTACCTTGGTCAGTACGCCTGCCTTAAAGGCGTTGCCAAAATCAAACGAAGGAAAGCGGCACACGATCTAAGGCAAGACGATTTCAAAACAGACGAAGCTAGTCTCTCGCAGGAATTTCGCATCTCTGTGTCAACCAGAAAACCGCTCGAAAAGACGGAGCGAACGGGAAACCCGAGCGGTCAGGAATTGAATAATCGGACGAGGAGCGGGCGCTAGAATCTCTCTTTTTCCCCGAGATCTTAAAAGGTGTTAGATTCTAACATGTCCCCCCAATCTTTCATTCCATTTCATATATATACAGACCCTGAAGAATGCCATTTTATCACCCGTTGCCAGACATTTTAAAATTCACTAGCATATAGTTGAATCCTGCTAGAATTCCCTCTGGATTTTGGCTATATTGGGGTGTAGTTATTCTGTGCTTAACGGTATAATATATATATTAGTTTCTAGTGATCAGTGGTCTAGTTCATTCATTTTTATTTCACTGGATTTTGTGTTGATTTAAATCTGTTAAATTAAACCTATCTCAAAAGTTTCCAGTTGAAAATTTAATGTTATATCTATTATAGTATTTCCAAAAATAATAGATGCTTAAAATGCTTAAATTAACTTTTAAAGTCGCGAAGGAATTTTAAACTAACTAATTGAGTTAAGTTCTAGATATATATGTGTGTTTTAATCATTAAACTTGCGAAGTGTTTTCTTAAATACATTATTAAATACGCGAGTGCATATAATAGTCTTAACGGTAAATTTATCGCGCTTTAGAATGTTATTTGATTTTCGGTATGAATTACATGTTTTCTATTTTACATATAGGGTGATCCTTACCTTTGCATCCCAACAAAGCAAAGCAAAGCATAAACATTGTATTAGAGTCCTGCAGACTCAGTTCTTAAAACCTTCCAGAATTTGATGAGACTGGGGTTTAAATTTTAACCTTGTGGCGATCCTGTTGTGATTCCGCTATCTAACGTTACCAGAAATAAAGCCCCCCAAGA
This sequence comes from Oreohelix idahoensis, assembly GCA_024509875.1. NCBI lineage: Eukaryota > Metazoa > Mollusca > Gastropoda > Stylommatophora > Oreohelicidae > Oreohelix > Oreohelix idahoensis. The sequence continues at coordinate 111,943 of JAMPIV010002861.1, forward strand.
TCAGTTTAACAACCTCATTAAGTAATTTAAGATTTAACTGGAGAAGAACATTGCCAGAGCTTATTTGCATTTCTTTACTGCTCTTTTACGAAAGAAAATAGAAATCTTCCGAACACTGAGTGTGCATATTTTCTTCACTGGATTTTAAAACCCTCGAAGTAAACCATCCCTTACCGGTCAGTTGTTATCATGACGCCTTAAGGATTTTTACCACCAGCGGCGAAATCAATGAGACCATACCATATTCACAACCTGAATCTAAGACTGTGCCATCCATTAGAACTTTTCCTTTAACATAACAAAAAACCAGAACAATCAGCTTCCCCTTCCAGCGATTTCGGGACTGTACTAACACATAAACCTGATAATCTGGGGCTGGACACAGAAGACCTACGACGATTGTTTAATTTATGTTTTTTGTATTTCTATGGAGTGCCAGGCTCTACGATCGGTAAGTGTGTGTGAACAAATGTGTGATGGCCATCAAGAGCGTGCATGAATGACAGGAGATCTACTGTTGCAAACTATTTGCTAATTTACCTACCTGGTAAATACTGTTACTGTATTCCATACATTGTTCCTTTAAGTGGGATTTTCTTTGTTAACTCTGTTTACCCCCCCAAGACAAATGGAGAAATAACAGGAGTTTTTCTTCTACCCATACATAATATTGTAACACCTCTTTTCAGAGTAATTAAGTTTACTGTTGGGTTACATCATCTATTGTTCTGATAATTACCTATCTTTGGACTGGGTTTATCTCTGTCTATTTCAAGAGGGAAGGGCGTAGTGGATACCACTCTTCATAAACCCCTCCCCACCTTGTTATTTGTATTTTCTGTACCAATGATATTTTGCTTGTAAACAAATGATACATGTCGTGACTGATTTGTTAATGATAAATAAACATGTAAAACTTATTTAGTACTGTGTTGGAATACCCAAGCCCAATTTACCCATATATGTTTAATATAGTCTGTATTCACGTAACGTCCGTGTGTTTGAAGACCAAATTGGTGTGAGCGCATGTGTTTGGAAACTGGCAAATAATCCTTTAGCCAGGAGAGTTTAAGGAGTAAATTGAGAGAAACAGATTGTCGTAAAAAGGTCTGTCCTTACTCTCCCCAGCACTCTGTGAAACAACTATTTACTTCCTAACCCTTTCTATCACTGAGCTTTCACCATCATTCTCCACTCTAAACGGGATCACTATTTACAAGACTCTTTCTCTCAAAATAAATTTACGACAACTACATTCTAATGATTTTGGGAATGTGATGAAGAAAGCTGTTATGAACAAGAGAAGAACCATGTTGTTCAATGGACGAGTGAATGAACCATCATTCCTCCAATGCAGTCACGCATGGACGCACACGGCCAGGCGTCTGCTTGTAACAAAGGTTGACCTGACTGACCTGACCAGTGTGAGACTACCGCTAGACAGGAATTTGTAAACAAATGGACAGTCGCCTTTAAGGGAAAAGACTGACGTTACGGTTTCAGGTAAATTATATTATTAGGCACCATTCTGAAACGAAATGTCCAGAGTGGCTGTAGTTAATATATCTGTATAAAACAGAAGATTGATTACCTGTATTATCTTCCACAGCGCAGTTGCAGAATCCTAGCCAGTTTCTGGATTTTGATTGCTGTAAATTGTTGCGAATAAACCTCCTAGTTGCTCTATGCTACAGAGAGAACTAGTGCTTACGTCTCAAACCTAGCGGTGATCACAAGTCAGCAACCCTGAGCAGTCTACAGCTTTAAGCATTCAACACCTCGTCAGCACCTGCACATCATAACTCAAATTCACAACCAGGTTAATAAAAAGCCTAGTCATCTCTTGGACTGTAGCTCAACTGAAGCACATTATCCAGTTGGTAACTCCTACCTACTGAGACGCCCAGGAGAAGTCCAAGCAGATAAGTCTACTTAAAACCCAGGCCAAAATCAGAATTCACTATTCCAAGAAATAGCCATAGGAATAAACTTTCGTCAGTGAGGAAAATAGCCTCTTATTCTTATCTGAACCAAAGACACTGACAGTATTCTGAATCCTTGAATAAGTAATATCATAACTGTCTGTTTTACATTTCCTAGTATTTCTTTTTTCAAAGTATATGACAACATTGATTTTATTTTCCACTGTAATTAAAGTAATTATGTACATTCTGTAACTCACCATCATTCTGAGTTTGACTTAGTAGATTGTATGTTCTGTTCAGAAAAAACATACTCAACCCTCATTGTATTACTTGTTACTACTAGTTCATCTTGAAAAAGATTAGAGTAAGAAAGAGTTAGTCGTCGCCAGAAAAATACAAGAGTTGGTAGTCTAAAAGGTGAGAGAATCACTGACACCAACCTGTGTCCTTCTGTTAACTCTTTCCCTCAACACTAGCTCAACTCTGTGAAAACTAGTGTATAAAGGTCTATGTGCTTCCTACACATCTTCCTCCCTTACTATACAAATCTCTCCGACAATAGGAGCGATCGATAATATCTCTCTGCCCTCTTCCTTACAATCTAATCCGCGACAACCGTATTAATGAAATACTATTTTATTTTAAACAAAGGGAGGGATGTTGTTAAGAGATTTGTGACGGCACACAAGGGGTGTGTGGCTTTTTGCAACGAAGTGTGACAAAGGGGGAGGGGCAAGTTAAAAAGGGGAAAAAAACAGCGTGACGTGATATGTGGACGACTGTTAAGCTACCGGGATCAAAACGTGGTAACGTCATGCCCCAGTCTACCCAACTGTAAATGGGTAACTGATTCTCCTCTTGAGTTAGGGAATGCAAAGGCAGTGAGAAAGGGAACCGGTCACCATACCTCATAAAGCTGGACCTCGCAAGTTGACATGTGCCTGGGGCCTGACACAATCTACAACCTTGACCACTAAAACCTTGACCACTAAAACCTTGACCACTAAAACCACAATCTAAAACCACCACTAAAACCACCACTAAAACCACCAATAAAACCACCACTAAAACCACCACTAAAACCACCACTAAAACACACCACTAAAACCACAATCTAAAACCACCACTAAAACCACCACTAAAACCACCACTAAAACCACCACTTTTGTCAATGATAACACAGACCAAAGCGGACTATCTCTTATGCGTTGAGGACAATATTCTCGCAGATTCAAATGTCCAGATCAGTCTGGTTTCTGTGGTCAGTCAAGATTGTAAAATAGGCCGGCAATAAACTCAGTAAATTTAGTATGCCTGCTCATGGATTATTTATTGCCAAACAAGAGATCAGACACGAAACTTCACTTCTAAGTTAACGCATAAGACCATGACACAGCCGACATAATGTATGGCTATCGCTGGGACTGGGGCGTGTCAAATCAAAACGAGGGAAACCCTGAGTTCAGTGGCGAAACGGAAAAGATTGTGGTCGTTCAATGTTCGTGCGGATAAAACTTGAAAGGAAATAGGAAACTTCACAAATTGTGTGGGGTACAGTGTGTTGTGTGAAATTTGTTCACGTCTGCTACATGTTGGTCGATGGTCATGCTTTTATCTCCGGAAGGTAGATAACAACGAGAAATTGAGGCAGACAGAGAGACAGTTATACAGAGAGACGAATAGGACGGTTAGACAGACGGACAGATAGACAAAACAAAAGGAAGACATGTAGTTGGGCAGGCAGGTAGGTAGGTAGAAAGAAAGATTGATTGATCGACCTACAGACAGACGGATAGATAGATAGATAGATAGATAGATAGATAGATAGATAGATAGATTTTTTTTTTTTTTAACCAGCGGCACTTGGGCTTTCAGCCCTTCGGCCCAATGACATATCATTGCGAGGCTGGGGAACCTGAGGACTTTCCTTCCAACCCGGTCAGGAGATAGATACAGATAGAGGCTATTAGATACTTTTCTTCAAAGATAGATAGATACAACGCCGAAGATAGGCTCCCTGATAGATAGATAGATAGATAGATAGATAGATAGATAGATAGATAGATAGATAGATAGATAGATCTATAACAGATACATTCTGCCCCTTGAAGTCTGAGGAAGCGAAGTCTACGCCACTGACTCACATTATCATTCTGTGGTGTGCGATTGGCTAAGTGGTCAAAGCGTTTTCCTTTCGCGGCGAAGTTATCAAGTTCCGGGATCGAGACCTGGTATCATCACGCTCCAGTTTACCCAGCTGTAGATTGCCATATGACTCTGCTCTTGACTCAGGGATGTCAAAAGGCAGCGAGGAAGTGAATTGGTCACCGGACCTTATAAAAAAAGCTAGATCTAGTATAGGGAAGTCTCCAACACTTCACTCCCCTACGACAGCAACTACTATGGGAATACCTTCATCGCTTTACTCTTGTCCACCATTTATGTTCCATCCAGCGCCAAAGTCTTTTAATTATATCTTGTTCCATAGGCTCCTGTCTGGTTCTTGTCATTAATTGCACGTGAGCTATCTTGTCATACCACTTCAATGCTTTTATTCTAGGTAGCGAGCACCCACTTATGAAAGTCTGTAACTTTTTTATTTTCTTATTTTTCCCCGAAATAATTTAGAGCAATACAGTCCCACTGCCTTGCCATTTGAGCTCCAAATTCGTATTTTCTGTTTGACTTGTTTTACTTTGTATTTCCAAAACATCTGGTCATGTGACTTTACTAACTGCATCTTCTCTGGCCTATCTCTGAGGTTAGAACACATGCAACTCGCGGCAACATTACTGTGTTTTGGTTTCGAAACTTTGTTAACGGGGATTTAACACCCCTCCTGAGTTAGGGAAGGTAAAGGCAGAGAGGAAGGGAACAGGTCACCCCACTTCATTAAGCTGGAACTAGTATAGTGAAGTCTCTAACACGTCACTCTCCTAAGGCAGTATGTGCTATAGGACCCGCTTTACACTGTTTTACCTGCTTCCCTGTAGAACGAGGTCAGATCAGTTTTGATAAGGTACAAGTATCCTAGATTGCTGATAGTTAAAATCACACCTGAGTCGGACTTGGTTTTCCCAGTGAAAATACTATATTTATTATTCCGTTCATTCATGTGAGACACGGTGAACAATACACAATCCTTGGACGCGGAGTTAATTGACGTCACTTTTACTGGTAAACCTCACCAGGTCAGGTGTGTCCAGTTGTGTTAAATGCTTCTGAATACATGTAACTACATAATTTTTTATAGATTTCCCCAACAGCCAAAACTCATTGGAGCCTCCAGTAATAGATAGGCAGTAATCATTCCCGAGATTGCAGATTACGATAAGTAAGTTGTTAGCGCTTTCGGATTTTATTTTTTATTTTTCACATAAAGATTGCGTTTCTAAGAATTAGCAGTGATGATCTCTGGTGGTCGTGGTTTCAGTGGTAAATTATTTGATCAGGTCGGGTTCTGCATACAACCTCGTTTTGGTCACCACCTGATGCCAGGCCAGCTTGGTCGGAGGTCAATTTATTTTGTTGTCCCCTCGGAAACCAATGAGAACCACTTAGAGCAGGATTAGGCCTATAATATTTTCAGTGAATTGTTCCAGCTTATTGGTAGCAGCAAGCAGCGGCTAGTTGTAAGTAAATAACATAAGGTAAAGGTCGGTCCGTAGCATCCACTGCCTTAGGGAAGTAAAGCGTTAGAGACTTCACTATATTAGGTCCAACTTCGAGAGCTTAGGTGACCAGTTCCCAGAAATACAACCTGTCCCCCTTGATTTCGTTTTAACCTCCTAAATTTTATAATTATGATCAGGTATTACATGTAGCAATGTTAATTGTATTGTATATTGTATAGATCCTTTTGTAATGAACTCCAATTATTATCGACTGCTGAGTATAAATCTAAGATAGAGATAATTATTAATACTTATCCGTAATGAATTTCACGAGGAACTCTGCGAAATATAAATGGGAAACCATCCCGAAATTTCGCCAAAAATAGATAAATAAATTCATAAATAAATAAAATAAATAAATGGTATGAGAATTTCTAATACCACCACCATGGAAATGGGCATTGTTGTAATGGGTGTTGAATTTAGTTTTGACGGTGCAATGCGTGCCTTACCTTTTCCCGAAACGTTGGTGGGAGTTAGCTCGTTTATCGTAGAAAATTACGAGACTTAATTAGCCCGTAATTTCCATGTAAAGATGTATGATACTCTAACGTACTGCAGCGTATTTTCATACCAGGGCGCAATGTTGAATGTATTGCAAAATGATATTCGCATTAGCTACTTAATGTTAAAATACTCATAAAAAACTATCTGACGCTCGATCTTCGCTGGAGACATTCTCTATCAGGTCAGGCTATTCTTTTAGTTGGTTTGTTATGATTGGTTGTATTACTTTAGTTTGTTTTTTGTGCGTTGGTATGTTTGGTCTGTTTTTGTGTTTGTTGGTATGTTTGGTCTGTTTTTGTGTTTGTTGGTATGTTTGGTCTGTTTTTGTGTTTGTTGTGTTCTTTATTGTTTAGTATTTGTCTTTGTTGCCCCGTGTAGTCCCGGAGGGTCTCTGAGGAGACAAAGATAGAAAAGGACATCTGATCCCTCATGCATGTCGTACAATGCGGATAATATGAGGTTGATCATGAGAATGACAACTTCATCATGTAAAACACATTGCTACAGACACCACAGCTGCATGTGCATGCTTGGTGCAGGTTTCCTGTAAGAGGACCAGCGACAGCAGTGGCGGCTCCATACTCCTTAAGGAGTAAACAGAAACAAATGACGATGGTTTTTATTTGTTAACTTTATTCCACGTGTCTGTAGTTTTTTGTTGTTTTCTCATCGCCTGTCTACATGTGTGTTCTTTGTTGTTTTCTCATCGCCTGTCTATATGTGTGTTCTTTGTTGTTTTCTCACCGCCTGTCTACATGTGTGTTCTTTGTTGTTTTCTCATCGCCTGTCTAAATGTATGTTCTATGTTGTTTTCTCATCGCCTGTCTACATGTGTGTTGTTTGTTGTTTTCTCATCGCCTGTCTACATGTGTGTTCTTTGTTGTTTTCTCATCGCCTGTCTACATGAGAAAACAACATAGAACACACATGTAGACAGGCCTCATCGCCTGTCTACATGTGTGTTCTTTGTTGTTTTCTCACCGCCAGTCTATATGTGTGTTCTTTGTTGTTTTCTCATCGCCTGTCTATATGTGTGTTCTTTGTTGTTTTCTCATCGCCTGTCTACATGTGTGTTCTTTGTTGTTTTCTCATCGCCTGTCTACATGTGTGTTCTTTGTCGGTTTCTCATCGCCTGTCTACATGTGTGTTCTTTGTTGTTTTCTCATCGCCTGTCTACATGTGTGTTCTTTGTTGTTTTCTCATCGCCTGTCTACATGTGTGTTCTTTGTTGTTTTCTCATCGCCTGTCTACATGTGTGTTCTTTGTTGTTTTCTCATCGCCTGTCTACATGTGTGTTCTTTGTTGTTTTCTCATCGCCTGTCTACATGTGTGTTCTTTGTTGTCTCTTTGTTGTTTTCTCATCGCCTGTCTTGTGTTCTTTGTTGATTTCTCATCGCATGTCTATGTGAGTGTTGTGTTCTTTGTTGTTTTCTCATCGCCTGTCTACATGTGTGTTCTTTGTTGTTTTCTCATCGCTTGTCTACATGTGTGTTCTTTGTTGTTTTCTCATCGCCTGTTTACATGTGTGTTCTTTGTTGTTTTCTCATCATCTGTTTATATGTCTGTTCTTTGTCGGTTTCTCATCGCCTGTCTATTTGTCTGTTCTTTGTCGTTTTCTCATCATCTGTCTACATGTCTGTTCTTTGTTGTTTTCTCATCATCTGTTTATATGTCTGTTCTTTGTCGTTTTCTCATCGTCTGTTTATTTGTCTGTTCTTTGTCGTTTTCTCATCGCCTGTCTATATGTCTGTTCTTTGTCGTTTTCTCATCATCTGTTTATATGTTTGTTCTTTGTTGTTTTCTCATCATCTGTTTATATGTTTGTTCTTTGTTGTTTTCTCATCATCTGTTCTTTATCGTGTTCTCATCTGTTTATTTATCTGTTCTTTGTCGTTTTCACATCATCTGTTTAAATGTCTGTTCTTTGTCGTTTTCTCATCGCCTGTCTATACGTTTATTCTTTGTCATTTTCTCATCGCCTGTCTATATGTCTGTTCTTTGTCGTTTTTTCATCACCTGTCTATATGTCTGTTCTTTGTCATTTTCTCATCGCCTGTCTATATGTCTGCTCCCTGTTGGTGAATATGGTTGACAGAGACCTATCCTGCAACGTCTCCTTAGGTCTTTTGCATTGCCCACTTGTTAAAACTGACTCAAAAAGATTGTAAAACAAATATTTTAACAAAAATAAGTTAAAGATTTTGAGATATCTTTCTTGAGGTCAGAAGGTAAATTTCCCTAATTATTATAGGGGCCCAGGGTACCGGGCCTACCCCTAACCGGCTGTTTGTGGGAATCATACTGTGCTATGATAGCGTTGATCATGCTAAAGAAAAAACAAAGACATCAGGTAATACCTCTTTTGCCAGAAGAAGAAAATGAACCGGAAATACAATACAAGATCAAACAAGGCGACCCTCCAGGCTTCAGTGTATGTCTCTGAGCGCGCGCTGGTAATTACCCAGGCAATAGAGTCCAGAAATGTTGCCGTTAATAGTCTCCCGCCGCTGTCGAGACAGGAAGACTAAAATAAAAATTGAGAGTTTTTAAAACATAATATAATCACCTTCAATTAGCCTGGACCGACAAAAATGCCTAACTACGCCACTGGTGCTAGCAGATGTTGTAATATTGCTATATTGGATAACTTCAGTACTCGTGATTAATAACGGATAGTGTTAATGTAGTATAGTTCAACTGCAAAAGTGTGTTGTAGTGTGTTACATTCAACTGCAGAGTTTGAGGTTTATACATATTTTTTCCCGGATGCACTGTTTGCGAATTTTGGATATGTAGTGGCAGTGGCGGCTCGTTCTGAGAGGATAGTGGGGTCCATCCTCACCGGAACTTTAAAACAAAAAACCCTTTCCTTTCATATTTTAATAGTGACATGTGGGAAATCTTCGTAGATTCATTATAACGGCTATAATTCTACAGCGAGCCCTCCTTAAGCTCCCTCCACCACTTCTCCTCCTCTAATTAGTAAATTAGTACTTCCTTATTGCACGTGCTTTGTCTTCCGATCTTTTATGATCTCAAAGGACTAACAAGTGCCAACCTCAAGAATGCGAATAAAACGTTTGACGACGTTTATGTTCCATAAATCTAGGTTGTGAAAATATGCTTAATTGCGCGTGCGCAGACTGTTCGAAAGCGATCTGGTAGCTTATCCCCAAGATAACTAGTGTTTTCTTTTCTTGATTATCAGAGTTACCAAGGACGCAGCTAATATTTACAATGGACAAGTGGATTTTATAAATTTAAAACGATGTTAAGACGGAATGACTTTCAAACAAATATTACAAGTAAAACATTTAGGACCACATCAGCCTAGTGGCTTGGTTCTTGTCATCAATGAAACCGAATGCAGAAACCTAAAGGCAAACTGATATTTCAATGCGAGTGGTTTCGAGTATAGAGATAGTTAGTTAATTGCTTATCCTTTACAGGACGTGGCAATCAACCCCAGCTTTTATTGCCTGTTTGTGATTTTTCTAGGCAATTTTTTTCATTCAGTAGTTTGCCATTGCTTTCTGAACGGTACGGCGCTCATACCATTGTTAAAAATCCACACAAAGCGATCTGCTACCAAACCGCCTGCAGGTGGTTTCGAACCTGGTATATCTGGATTATGAAACTGCGTTCATATCCATTAGGCCACAGACGCCGACATAGAGATAGAGATTCTTATAATTATAAATTATAATTTTTCAGTTTATTAATGTATAACAATTAAATATTTTGTCGTGTTAGTGCAACCTTGACGATGATTATCCTGTACTGTTTTTTGCGGTGTCTGATATTGTCATCTTAAACCCTTGTTGTATTATATGTTCCTGCACTCGTATGAACGCATGTAACTACAGAATAATGTATAGATACCCCCGCCAGCCAAAAACGCATTAGAGCCGCCACTGTGTAATGGTATATTGCTGACATTTATAGCTCACTTTGTACCACAATTGACTGGATGGTTATCTTTATGTGAGTGTGTGTTTGTTTGTTTGTTTGTTTGTTTCTGTGAGCGTGAATGTATAACCATAAGAAAAAACAATGATATGATTATCGGGTGAAGCTTTTCATAATTGTTTCCAGATATACCGTTTTACTTATAACATTTTTAAAAGAGCCGATAGGAAAGACACTTGCAGGCCCTCTTGTAATAACTGTTTATTAAGATTGAAGCACGTGATAAACTCAAGGTAATCGCGCTCACAACGCAGCGGTGAATGTGACAGTTGTTGGTGTGCCCTGGCCTACGTCATCGCTGATACGGAATTTATACCTTACAGGTAACACATGTGTTGCACGTGCCCTACCGTCGTGTAAATGTCATATATTTGTACATGTATCTTGTAGACCAAAAAATTGAAAATATCCCGCCACCTTTCAGGAAATTCACAAAAAGGCGTGCTTTGCACCGTGAAAGCTGAACTGAACACCCATTAAAACAGCACGCAGTCCTTTCAATTTGTTCGTGGTATATTGACCATAGTTCATGGTAAGTTTTACTACATAGTCCCTAGGAATGAAATGGCAAGAATGAAAAAACCACAGGAGAATGTGCTGTTATCAGGACGTGCTGTAGAAAGTGTTGTTATCAAGACATGCTGGAGAAAGTGCTGTTATCAGGACGTGCTGGAGAAAGTGCTGTCATCAGGACATGCTGGAGAAAGTGCTGTTATCAGGACATGCTAGAGAAAGTGCTGTTATCAGGACGTGCTGGAGACAGTGTTGTTATCAGGACATGCTGGAGAAAGTGCTGTTATCAGGACATGCTGGAGAAAGTGCTGTTATCAGGACATGCTGGAGAAAGTGCTGTTATCAGGACATGCTGGAGAAAGTGCTGTTACCAGGACATGCTGGAGAAAAAGCACAAAATAATTATTGTCCCATCATGATTTGGGCAGCTTACTTGTTCGCTGTGTTCTGTTGAATCGCACATTCATTGTATTTTTCAATGTCAGTTTGTAGTCATGTGATAAACCAGGGTTGTGGAGTCGACCAACAAATTGTTCGACTTCGACTCTGTGACGAAATCGTCTGTTTTCTTTTTCTGGTCTTCAATTCTCTCCTACCGTACTTACTCGACCATCCTTTCTACGTGCTTATTCTTCCCTTGTATATTGTTTACGCTTTCATCGATCGAGGTTATCTTGTCCTACTGGCTACTCACCATACGGTACCGGACCGCTTGACCTGTTGTGCAGCCACGTCGACGTATTTGTCTGATTACTCGCTGACCAGACGAATTGAGAGTTTCCATTTAGCGAGATTGTTATTGTTACCCCAGACGACATGGGGGGAAAACCCAGACGTTTGTCAGGGAAGGTAGACAACAACCGTTGATACGTGGCTGATTTCACTGGGATGTCAAAAGATGACAATCTTATTAAAGATTAAGGCACATAAAGTGATGAAACACTTCCGACAGATTGACTTCGTTGTAATAATCAACTACAAGAAAGTAACATCTTGGAGGAGATTATCAGCGATAGATCTGTGATGTAGTTAATAATGATAAGTAAACAACGGAAATGGTAAAAACGTATATGGTCATGGAGCTTGAAAATATCATGTTACGGGCAATATCTTTGTTGTCATGTTCTACATGAGAGAGTCGGGGATAAACTCTTACCAATATCAAACGCCTTAATGATGGTTGGTTTGGCATGAAAATGCTAAGATAGACTGCTCCTGATTAAATCTCTCCTCAACGAAGCAACATGGGATGTGCTTCGCTTTTTAAAATGCAGCTTTGTAAGACTACTTCACCGACTTCCAATCTCGTCAAGGAGAAATCATAGACAGCCAGGATTGCGGAATATTAAGACCTCAATATAGGACAGACCATAGGAATGGAAGTAAATTCTAAGACGGGATTAACTCCAGAGTCATCACTTTGAGCTTTAAGTTCTAGAATCCAACTTCAAGTGCACCTAGTCACACCTCACACCTGAAAGTGACGCCATTTTAAATCAATTGCCCGACGTACAAGTCAGTTGGCTTTAACACGCAGCGTCGCACATTCTGTCAAAACACAACGGCCTGTTTCCTTCTCAATAGGGCTTCAGTTTACGGTGAAAAAAAAATGATAATTTTATTGTTTTTATATATATATATATATTTTTTTTTATATCACATGCTTCATTTGAAGACAGGCATTTACAGCCTGAGAGCTATTCGTGTCTAATTGTTCTGCGAAACCAGTAATAGGAGACAGCTTTAATGGCTGGTAAGTTAGAGTAGAGCAGGGGTTCTTAACCATCTCAGGCATATTTTTAATAAAACGACACGCATCAGTTATTGGGGGTCAAGCCGGGATCATGAATGTATAATTTGGAACTGTTTCAAGTATGCTCAAGTAATTTTTCAAGTCTGAAGACTAATGTTTCAAGAGGAGGAGATTTTTTCAAGTGAAGAAAATGTTCAAGATGGCGGTGCTGATCGGCTGCAAGTTTGCATCCTAAATCTAACCCTAGTCGCTGCATTTGGATTGAATCGTTGTTTTCCTGAGGCAGAAGTTGCGAGAGGTCCCGGGTTCAAATCCCGGCGTGGCCCCCAATAACTGATGCGTGTCGTTTTATTAAAAATATGCCGGAGAGGGTCTCCGTGGCCAAAGTAGACTCTAGGGGTAGTCACACAACACGGATCAGCATAACTGCAGTGAGCTGACAAACACCCCCTTCACACTTTCACAAATATGCAGTTTATTATACTTCACAAAAAGCTCCATGAAATCAGTTTTCGCCAAAAGGCAAATGCAGTAATTAGTAGTAGTCCAGTCCGTTCACTATCAAACGCTGGTCAATGGCAATCATACAAACTTTATTATTCATAGTCCACTGGACATCTTTATGAATAGGCATACATGTCTTGAATCTAATAAACCAGGGACACCTCAGCTAAGTATATTGATGTCCTGGTGATGGAATGATGCAAGAAAAACACAGTGTACTGCAGGAGCTCAATACATATACGTCCGCTCACATTCAAACACAAGCCGCATCTCCTCCTGCAGACGATCACCTCACTTCTGCTTCAAAGTTCGCATCTGTCCGTACCACCATATCGGCATGACGTCACTTCCTTTATTAATAAGTTAGTCCGTACAAAATTATCAGAAAAGGAGCCCTGTTGAGCTACCTATTATACCGACATAATCGTTATTAATTTTAACCATAACCCCTTAGGCTGTTAGTTGAAGACCATGGACCCCCTTGGTTGTTAGTTAAAGGCTATGGACCCCTTGGTTGTTAGTTAAAGGCTATGGACCCCTTTAGTTTTTAGTTGAAGGCTATGGACCCCCTTGGTTGTTAGTTGAAGGCTATAGACCCCTTTGGTTGTTAGTTAAAGGCTATGGACCCCTTTGGTTGTTAGTTAAAGGCTGTGGACCCCTTTGGTTGTTAGTTAAAGGCTATGGACCCCTTTGGTTGTTAGTTAAAGGCTATGGACCCCTTTGGTTGTTAGTTAAAGGCTATGGACCCCTTTGGTTGTTAGTTAAAGGCTATGGACCCCTTTGGTTGTTAGTTAAAGGCTATGGACCCCTTTGGTTGTTAGTTGAAGGCTATGGACCCCTTTAGTGGTTAGTTAAAGGCTATGGACCCCTTTGGTTGTTAGTTGAAGGCTATGGACCCCTTTGGTTGTTAGTTGAAGGCTATGGACCCCTTTGGTTGTTAGTTGAAGGCTATGGACCCCCTTGGTTGTTAGTTAAAGGCTATGGACCCCCTTGGTTGTTAGTTGAAGACCATGGACCCCCTTGGTTGTTAGTTAAAGGCTATGGACCCCTTTGGTTGTTAGTTGAAGGCTATGGACCCTTTGATTGTCAGATAAAGGCTATGGACCACTTTAATTATCGGATGAGGATACGGATCCCTTTGTTTGGCCAATGAAGGCTATTAACCCTTTTGATTGTCCGATACAGAAGACTGACCCCATTGATTGTCCGATGAAGGATGTAGACCCTTTTGATACTGAAAGCCATGAATCCATTCTTGGAAAAAAGTACATAAGTATGTAAAAGAACATAAAATCATAATAAAATATTTTACATATTAAAGTGTAGGTTGCGTACACAGACCTCCTAGAATTCATTCACGGGCCTCAAGAGGTCCGTGGACCATAGGTTAAAAAAACCCTGTACTCGAGCAATATTGATTGTACAGTGAACATGTGTTGAGCGGCTCTGTCCTATACTTTACAAGCTTTGACAATACATTAATGACACCTGTCATTCAACGCTAAGTAATTGACATTTTCCATTACGAATCCATTACCATCATCATTACCTTTCAGTTCTCTGAAAAAAGCAGAGGTCTTCAACAATTAATGCCTAGCTTCTCTATTCTGTGCCACCCGTTCCAGACCTTTCTGTGCCTTCTTTATTACTTTAATGTTTGTCCCCAATTAATTTCTCCATAAGATTTGTATCTCCCACTTTGTCTCTAACTCTGAGGGTTCCAGAACAGGGACTGTGTTGTAATACTTTCAACTATTCCTCATTGCGAGTCTTACATAACGTCAGCGTTGTCTTCTTACCTCTTGGTCCTGTGGCTTTTGTTTGGTTCTTTCCATCAACTCCTCATTAGTGATCTTGTCAACCCATTTTAATAACTATATTCTATGCAAGCACCAATTTATGATAGTAACTTCTTGGTTGTCGCATTTCTTGTTCTCCGTGTTTTATAGCCATACAATAAGAGATGATAGAAAACTCTATACAGAGCGATACAACAGGAGGCAATCTGATCATCAGAAGTAGTCCCCCCGTCGAACAAGTGTTTCGGACCTTTATTCTCCTTTACACTCTAAGGGGGGCGGGCCCACTTGGGTCATGACTCCCAAGTGTCTTGCCTCCTGTTGTCTTATGTAGAAAATGAACCCACTCCACTTTGGTTGCAGCTTTAAAATCCACAATTCTGCCAGCCGGAGGCAATTGTGAAAGTAACCCTTATGTTGAAAACAAATTATTGTGCCACAGCACACCACGACTAGGGACAGACAGTGACCCACCGCGCAAAGCCAACGAGGCTTGAAGCCACTGCGCTCTAGCAACTGAAATCTACTTGCGCCCGGCACCTCAAATAGTACACACCGCGTGTTGCCTGTAACGCCACGTGTTGCCTGTAAGCCACTGTCCTTTCACCAATACAACGAAAAACTCAGTGTATTGTGGACACACATTTTCCACTTTCCCGTAACGCAGGTGGGGATAGAGTTTACTGTCCCGAGTTCCATAACCCATTGCGGTTGTTCCACAGCCAGCATGATGCCTTTTCCGTAGTTTCACTAAGCCTCTTCAGTGCCCTTGTTCTCGACTGTCCCCTCAGCCCCAACAGTTTCAATAAATCATACACTGATGCAGCCACGAGCCCTCTTGCACCCACCTCAACAGCCATGACCCTTGCAGTGAACCCATCATGTCTCAGATCCGCGGCCAGATCACTATACATGGCCTCTTTGAACAAATGTTGCTCTTCCAATCTGGATTCAAATGGCACGGTCAGTTCAATCAATATAACCTGGTGCGATGATGAAGAATGCAGCACTATATCCGGCCGTCTTCGAGATTTCCTGATACTCTCTGGATATGCCCCTCGTCCAGGTAGGTCAGTGTTTCTCAACCCTGATAGTAGCAACGCCCCCTTTTGACAACTAATATTTTTAAAAGCCCCCCACCCTTTTAACACCACAAACAAACAAACACACACACACACACATAAAATATATTCCACCATAGTTTTAAAAAAGCAATGTAGTTAATGAGTTATCTTTTCTTATAATATAAAGAAAAAGAGAAACCACATTTATAAAAGCATAGTTATATTAAATATGTGTTTACGTACGGAATTATATACACCACAAATTCATTATCCTTGATTTACAAATTGGCGGAGAAAATGACATAAAATTAGTTCTTACAACTCCATAACTATCATATATCATTTTAATAGCGCCTAAATAACTGCATATATATCTTCAAATATGAATATTTAAGCCTCACCTTATGTAACTACTTTAAACATGAAAAAATTGGAAAAATTATTAGTTGATAATAATGATATAATTATATAAAAATGCACTTACTAATGAAGCTTAATGAGATCCTTGCGCTCGGTGTGACTCAGCCAGTTTTGAAACATTTGGTTCTAAGTTTGTTAAAAGAAGTCTCAAATCTCCTGTTACAAATCTGCAGTTGGTTTCGTTGCTTTTGTAGTAGCAACACTACTGCACTGAACCCCTTCTCCACCAAATACGACGATGGGAATGCTGTAATTAGCAATTTAGTTTCACGCCAAAGAACGGGATACGCAAGCCTCTGCTGGATCCAAAATTTTTCGTAATGTATGTGACTGAATCGTGTTTTTGCCTCGAAGTCAATTTGTAGCACAATTAATTCTTCTTGTAAATGTTAACTAACTTGTTCCACGTCTGATTCAAACGGATTAATCACCCAATCCGGTATTATTAGTTCTTGGAAGTCTTTAAATCTTATGCTCGTATCATTTTTAGTAGCGTCCAAATGACTGCAGTAAACCTCTGACGGTGTACTCATCCATAAAATAAAAAATAAAAATGATGCGCAACATAGGACATCCATAAAAAAAAAACATGATGCGCAACATAAGACTCACAATGTCTCAGCCTCTCATGCTCAAGCCTACCTCACCTACAAGCGGCAGACCCTGTTCTCTCCAGTAATCCATCTGAAGGGGTTTCAATCCCTAGCGGGAAGCTAAATGGGACAGCAGACGAGGTTCAGGCGAAATCATTTTCCCAGCCAGTTGGGACAGGGATGAGCCCACTCTCCCATTGAAGAGGTACTGAAGTCGTCGATACTGGGCCAGAAGGCGCACCGGAAACCACAGTATCACGCAACTCGCTCTTTTTTTAATGGATGAGTACACCGTCAATAAACCTCTAAATCTGAATCCTTAAGTCTGTCCCCACCTAACTGCAGTAAACATGGAAAATGAGAAAGTTCTCGGCGACTAAGATTATTTTTATATAATGTCAATTTGTTGATGAACCACATGATAACTCCTTTCACTTTAATCAGACTGATCTCATTTCCTTGTAGCTTAAGAAGAACCTCATTTGACTTGTCAAATATATCTGAAAGATAAGCCACATCGTTTCGCAATACTTCTCTTTCGATGCTAAATGTAAAAATGTACACAATGCCCCCCTGAATGGAAGTAGCGACCCCCAATCGTTGCGACCCATCAGAACGCCCCCAGACATCTTGAAAACGCCCCCCAGGGGGCGGTACCGCCCCCGTTAAGAAACACTGAGGTAGGTCTACCGCCATCTCCCAGTCATTTGCACAGTCAAGGAGAGGTGGTACACTGCTACCTGATTTACTCGGTTTGGGGTGTGCTGACTTTCCTGCTCTCAGATAGAATTATCTGGGCCGTTGATTTGAAGGTTTCGATGTTTGAGTTGAACTTTTGATTTTTATATATTTGCCTGTAATGTTAGGTCCTCGTGTCTTTCTTATTCTTCTTTTGATTTCACTGGATGTTCTTATGACTTGATTTATACAACAATTCGATGGTCTTCTTTATCTTCTGGATATGATTTATAAAAAGGAAATGTCCAATTCTGGTGTGTGTGTTTGTTTGTGTGTGTGTATTTCTGAATTGGTAATGCTAGTTCTTTTTTTTCTTCCTGTCTTCTTTCTTTCAAAAGGTAATAATGCGATCTCCGTGTTTTAATTTTAATTCATCTTTGTCTTTCAATCAGTTGTCTACAAGTTTCCACAGAGATCAGTTGTCTACAAGTTTCCATATCTCCGGGATCAACCTCGTTCCGTGTTCTTTAATCTTTCTTAATGTGTTTCTCTTGTTCTCATATTTGATTCGGGAATTATGTTGCAATCATGAACAATTCGGAAATTTTATTAAACTCTGAAATGTGATTCCGGAATTTTATTACGCCCCATACATGGTTCCGAAATTTCGTTGCATCCTCAAAAAATGATTCTGAAATTTGGTTTAAGGGGTTAAATTCGATTTATGAATTTTTTTACGCCTCATAAATGATAATGAATATTTCTTACGCTCAATGCATGATTCTAAAATGTAGCTATAACCTCAAATGTTATTCAAGAATTTTATTACACCGAATATTAGAATTTCGTTTCACCCGTCACAAAATCACTCCCCTCTATCTCCCTGGGGGCCTCCGACGAGCATTGGCGGATCCATGAGGGTGACGATGGGGCGATCGCCCCTACCTTGGGACTTTGAAAACCTTAATTTGATATCAACCGCTCTATTATCCCCCCCCCCCCCCTTTCCCCACTTGGGACTTAAATGTAAGTAATCGTTATATCGGACGACGGACGAATCAAAGTTACGAACGTAGTTTGCGAGTAATTCTACGTGGCGGGACAATATGTGTAAATATGGAGCGGGGGGAGAGGGGGAATAGCCTTATCATTCTGATGTATCGCCCCTCCCTTGGACAATTCCTAGATCCGCCACTGCCGAAGAGATAAAGGAAGAATATGCCCACTTCTACTTCAGGCATGTCGTATGAGGCAACTAGTATGAGGTTTCTCATGGAGTAAAGGTAAAGGTAGTCTCATAGCAGATACTGCAGTAGGGGAGTGAAGTGTTAGAGACTTCACCATACTAGGTCCAGCATCGAGAGGTAGGCGTGACCAGTTCTCTTCCTCGCTGCCTGTTCCTTCCCTGACTTAAAGAGAGGAGTTAGGTACCCAATTACAGCTGGGTAGACTGGAGCGTGTCGGTACCGTAAGTCAAACTTGGCACCTTTGCCGCGACAGACCAGCGCTCTAACCACTATGTCAATCAGACGCATTGTCTCATAGAGTAGCAACCTCATAATGTAAGACAAAAATATTACTGACACCACCCCTGTAAGAACATGTAAATGTTGTGGTGCTGGCGTCTTATACCGAGTTAGCTGTAGTGGTGGCTCGCTGCTCCATAAGGAACCAACAGCGAAATGATGACGACGTCCAATACAAAACGTCAATCGGTCAGAATACATTAATGACGACGTCTAATACAATACGTCACTCGGTCAGAATACATTCATGACGACGTCCAATACAATACGTCACTCGGTCAGAATACATTCATGATGACGTCCAATACAATACGTCACTCGGTTAGAATACATTCATGATGACGTCCAATACAATACGTCACTCGGTCAGAATACATTCATGATGACGTCCAATACAATATGTCACTCGGTCAGAATACATTCACCTGAATCATAACCATCAGCAATTCTATTTTCGCTCCAAATATGGCGCCACCATTGCAGGTAGTCTACACCAAAGTATCATGCGCTTGTGCCGTGGTTGTTTCTGTAGCAATCTGTTTGACACATAATGAGTTTGGTGTGGTTTGAAGGACAATCTTCATTGCACACGGACTACTCCATCAGTGCTCCGATCTCCTCCCTTAGATCACACTAGGAGGATCTCAGCATAGTGCACGAACTCTGTTTACACATAATAAAATTGCTAGTCTAATGCACAAACTCATATTATTTTACTCGTACGACACGCCTGCGGAAGCAGAAGTCATGTTCTGAGTATGATACACAGGGCCGGCCTTATGCTAATTTAACCTATTCGACCACATCCGGCCTCGCGCTCACAGGGGGTTCCCTCGTGCGAGTTCCTACCTCCAGCCTTGACAAAAATAATGAGCGGATTTTACAGCGTTTCAAATTAGATATGAGGTATCTATGCTTTCACATAATGTTAAAAATAAAACAGTATATTCGTTAGTTATGTGTTGACATAAAACATGTTACAACGAAACTATAATCTTCAGACCGGTGGCCCCACCAGAATGGTCCAAACCGGGGCTCCTCAATTGCTAACGCCGACTCTGGATGTATATAATTCCTTGGCCAGGATGTTGACCAGTGGCGTATCCTGGTAATGCGAGCTAGGCGTGCTGCTACTTAAAATGAATATGTACGCCTACTATTGAACTTCTTCCCCTCTTAATTTAAAAACCAACTATATTCAATTACGCAACGATAGTTATTAGGGGTATATGTCAGTTATCTCCGAAATACTAATTAACTTACAACTTGAAACTCACTGTCACTGTAATAATCTGCATTCCCGGCAACTAACAACAATTAATCACAAAAAACACTGGACGGACACAGCCGATTTTTACAACTCGAGAGCTGCAAGACCACCGCACGCATGTTCGTATTGTATTGACGTATCTGGCCATGACCCCGATCCACACAAACCAGTCTTCAAACGTAAAACCGAAAAGTGCAGCACGCATAGTGACGGAATTACCCGAGAAACTTCGGGCGATTGCTACCAACCAAAAAAAAACTGCACTATAAAACGTGTCTGGGAAACTGAAACTAGATATACTCGTAGATTCTATGCGGGAAAATCCGTTATCCTGATGCGTGCGGTCCGAAAGCAGAACATTATAAGAGAAATATTTTATAGAATAATACATTACATTTTTATTTTCCTTCGGGCATAGGTGTGCGCAGCACGCATAGCACACATAGAGAATACGCCACTGATGTTGACCTGGCGGAAGAAAAATTACATTTAAAGGTGTTTAATGAAAAAAAAAAGAATTTTGTAATGGAGAATAATCGATTTTTGTTTCACGCAGCAAAATGTAGTCCAGTCGCTCGGTTCTATTATCACTGTTAGGAGCCCAGCCCAACACATTTGTGGAGGGGCAGTTGAAGAGCACGTGTCAACTTACGCCCACCCGAGCCCGTCTCCCAGCCACAAGCGTCGTTCCAACTGTGTCAGCAGTGAAACTGGAAAGGTAATCTCCGTGGCAATTTTAAAATGTAAATGAGATTGATCACACCTCCCCCGCTCCAGGGAAACTTGATCACACATCCCTTGCTACCGGGAGTTTCGGTTTCTTTGACACCTTTATTCGACTGGACTGATTTTTTTTTTTCCCCTTACGTCTGTTATTTTGCTGTTATACCCTGTTCAACCAAAACCCTTTGAAGGGTTAAAAACGGTTATATTGGGGTATATAGGGTGTTAACGTCTTCGCTGGTATCACGTTCCTAGTCCTGGAAATGACTGGTCCTGAAAAGGACTACTAACTGCCTGTTAGGTCCCTACTGGTTGTTGTCTTTTTCGGCTATGTGTTGTTCATGACTGTCTTTATTATATTTGGTAGGCGTTCCTCTAGGGTTTCGGTAATTATTTTGTCTTTAGTTTCGTTGCTTCTTTCTCTTCCTTGATTGCTTTTTGTTATGATATCCTCGATGATCCTTCTCTCTGTTTCAATTCTCTTGAGGACTTCTTCGTTCTCTTCCTTTAGCTCTGCGAGTTTGGCGATGTCGACTTCTATTTGGTGTTGAATGATTTTCATGTCCTGTAACATTGCCTGGGCGCTCTGTAAGGCTCCTATTGTTTCATCTCTTATGGTATCTGTGTCTTCGTTGTGCTGTCTGTTCTTCTCAACTTTGAGTTTTTGTTTTATATCTCGCACCTCTGTGGTAAGTTTTATTAGTTGGGTTCTTGTGCGCTGTTCCTGTTTAGCAGTGCCACCTGAAGCCACTCAGTGTCTTGCTTCTCTGAAGGAAATGTTTTTGGTAACAGATTCCTTCAGTATGGCCTTTGCTTCATAGAAGGTCGGACATCCACGGTATCTTGCCCCGTGGTTCCCGAGACTGTTTGCGCAGGTTCTGTTGGAGTTGCGTACTTTATAGTTGGTATTCTTTTTCGCATGAGGACATTCATTGTAAGAGTGACTTCCCGCACAGTACCAGCAAACTGTCTCCCTCTTGCAGGTTTTCCCGGTGTGCGAAAATTGCTGGCAGTTTGAGCACTGCATAACAGGAGGGATGTACTCTTCTGTTTTTCGACATGTATCGTCTAGGTTTAGTTGACTTGGTCTTGAAGTCCCTTCAATAGTTAGGATAACTAGGTTTGTGTCCTTCTTGTCCCATGTCTTCAGTCTTT
The DNA here is from genome assembly GCA_024509875.1 of Oreohelix idahoensis. Lineage (NCBI taxonomy): Eukaryota > Metazoa > Mollusca > Gastropoda > Stylommatophora > Oreohelicidae > Oreohelix > Oreohelix idahoensis. The sequence continues at coordinate 134,016 of JAMPIV010002861.1, forward strand.
CAACCTGTGTTATTGTGATATTCTTGTTTTCTGTTTGTAGGCGGCTGTGGACTTCTTGTGTAGACCAATTGTTGTTGACCCTTCTTACAACTATCTTTTTGGTCTTCTTGTAGATCTCCACAGTAGCTTTAATCTGATGGGGCAGCTGGACTTTTTTGTGTCCGGACTCTAGTTCGACCATCAGTTGGTTTGTCTTCTCCGTGTTATTTAGAGCTATTATAATTCCTTTTTCGTGTCTTGTAACTCTCGTTATACTTCTCCTGTCCGTTATTGCCTCGAGGATACCGATCACTTTATCGTCAGGTAGGGCCCCGAGGGAGGCCTCACCTCCCGACATCTGAGTGATCTTAATGATCCTCTCATGTAGTGCCTCGTGAGAAACGGCATTTCTTTGCTTGCAAATTTGGCACGCTCCGACTTCGGTCTCAGTTTGAGCGTGTGGTCTGCAGGACGGAGTCACGTTCTGCCTCTAGTCTCGTTTTACCGAAGTTGCCTGGTCCCAGCATGATGGAGACTCGACTATGACATCTTGTTTTGGCTTTTGTAGGGCTTTAGAGCATTGTTGCCCTCTGCCATCGAAGTTTTGTGGCCATGTTTTGCAGATGTTGCCTGGTCACTGCACGATGGAGCCACCGCCCCGACATCTTGTTTTACCGGTGATGTTGCTTTGTCAGGATTCGGAGCCTGGTTATCCTCTGCCTTCAAAGCTCTGGGTTGCACATCGGTCGTAGTGTCAATGGTTGCATTGTTCGGCTTCTGAGAACGACCGGCCCCGACGCGAGTAATTAGGGCAGTCTCGCTCTCCGGCTGTCTTTGTTCTTTGCAGATTCATGTTTGCGGGCTTCTGTAGATTTTCCTCTTTTTTGCTTGTGGCTTGGTACGAACCATTTTAGTATATTGCTATCCGCATGGGCTGGGGTGAGAGGACAGGACTGATCTTTGTTGGCTGGACCTTATATAGCAGTTTCCGGCTACTTCAGACATGCGCGTTTGGCGAACTTTCGTATTCGTATTTGTGGTAAAGTGGGATGATATAAATATTTATAGGGGACTTAATGTACTTACTGAGATCAGCTGTGAAGGTATCTGTATCTAATAGGTGTAGTGTTTTACAGATAACCTTTCTTTGCTACCACATTTAGACCTCAGTCAGAATTATTCTGGAATATTGTGATGACTACGTTGAATGTCTAGGGTTATGATAATGGTGAAGTGTAAGTCACAACAACAACAGACAGATAAACAATTTAATTTATTCCACAACACTTTACAACACTGTGACACTCACATACATATAACACTCTATAAGACTATCTTAAATGAGTCCAGTGTTAAAGTTTATAAATATATGTATTAATTCCTTCAAATATTAGATATCCTGATTCAACAACAAAGTGAACCAGGAATCACAATCAAATGTAATCACAGGTTATATGCACACAATTATAAATAGAATCTTTGTATTGACATATATTATTATTATTATCATATGTGTGTAAGTTGTGAAGGGGTACTATGAGGTAATACTGGCTGTTTCACGCTAGGTGGTTGTTTGTCATCATGACTTCAAGTGTTTGATTATCGTGGAAATAGTATTGGGAAAAGTTCACAGTTCCTGTCATTTGAAACAATTTATTGTCCCTCTGTGTTTAATATAATGTCAATTTTAGAGGGGGGGGGGGCACATAATGTTGAGCTGCTCTGGCCACAGAAGCTTATCTTTCGTGATGGCGGCAGGAAAAGGTCTCCTCTGCTCGATTGCTTCACTGCGTTCTTGAGACACCTCACTGGTCGCTATCTGGACCAAGGAGTATGCTGTCAGCCTCTGGATTCAGCAAAACTCAGACCAGGTGCTGCTTCAATAACTTAGGACCACGGTCCCTGAAACAAGAAGGTTGTACCTCCTACTTCAGAACTAATTTATAATCTATTTCCACACTGAGCACAATACATAACAAACACTGAGTTCAGAGCGGTAGGCCAACTGTTAGCTTCTCATGTAATAATATTCACCAGTATTCCTCTCCCTAATGGTTACTACGCCTCTGCAATTTTAGCTGTAAGTCCTTCTATACAATAAGATAGGAGTCAGTGTACTATTTGGCGATCCCATGCAGTTCTACTTCTCTCCGACAAGTTTTGTTCAGGTTGGAGCAATATCTAGGCTTTGCCTCATGTTTGCTACTGAACCACACACATATACAGACACAAATTATCAATTCACATTCAATTTTCATCAAAAAGATATCAAATATGTCAAGCTTACCACAATTCATGGAAATAATAAACAAATACGTTGACTGGCGATGAATATGGCACAATTTCGATCTGCCTATGTCCCAGGCTTTTATTTAGAAAAATATGAGCTGGATCTCAACGCACTGTTTCTTTAGTAAGTTTATTTGAAAATGTGGCACTGAACAGACGCTCCTAATTGACCATATTAACGGGTCTAGCCAATAGGACCATGTTTACACAAGCTTTTGAAAAAATGTACCCTTCCTACGTTTCCCCTAACAACCAAAATCAGCATTTGCAGTCCAACTAATCGTGTTTCGCCTTACATCTACTGCCCGCCAATCAAATCGGATTTAACATGGTGGCCTATTTCCCGTAAAATGGTGGTTTCAAAACATGCCACTGCGCAATTCTGATTTGGTGCTGTCAGACAACCTCACTATTTTCTTTTGGCTATAATTTGTTAATTCCTAGACTATTTGCGTAACCTTTAACATATTCTTTGTCAGCAAGTCCTAAGGAACCCAAATATATAAATTTAATGAGGCTAAGTGGCTCCGTTCAAAATATGTATTCTAGGATAGTCGTGTATTTTTTTTTTTTTTTTTTTTTATCGATTTAGAACCGCCACCTGTCCTGCCTTTTCGACTGTTCTGTCATACTAATGTCAGGATTTCAGACATAAAACAGTATTGGGTCATGTTTCCTAATTAGCATTTAGCATGTTTTCAAAACCTAACCGTGTATTGGTAGTGTTTTTTATCACTGTCTATTTGAAAAAAAAGTTAGTGCTTCATGCCTTACGCGTTGGGGGTGGCATTAATTGTATATCGCGAGACGCGTGTTAGTGTTGCCGGCGTTCCTGCTTTCAGCCCTCCCTCTCTCTATCCTAATTCCATCTGTCTTTTCATTACGCAGTGTATAAAATGAAATTAATGCTAGTATTAATCTAGGTCATTAATCAGCTTGCGTATCTCAAGGTTTTCTTAGAAATGCAGTACACGTTTTATTGTTTTGTGGAAACGCGTGTATGCTGCTATAGGCTTTACTATCAACGTGGAAACGTTACAATTTGCAGACGAAGTAGAAAAAAGGGGGATTTTTGGTACGCCATTGTGACAGCACTGTGCTTTTACCATTTCTCTTTCCTTTTATTGAATTAATGCGTTAGGCTTTACATTTACTTTTTAATTTATATATGTGGATTTAGAATGTTTCACGACAGTATTGTGTTAGTAGTTTTTTTTTTCGCTTCCTTCTTAGCCTGTGAATTTCTGTCCCCAGAAAACACTTTTAGTACATTTCGTTATCTTTATTATCGTCTAGCTCCCTGTCGACAATATTCCTACAATCAGGTTACGTAAAGCTCTTCTGTCTGGGACCATCCGTCCAGGCTGTTCCCGAGTCTTCTTCCCCCTCTAAAATCTGTCTTGAATTCCCTTATTTACGTTGTTGTTAAGGTCTTCCTGTCTCCAAATCCCTTCTCCGTGCGTGTTTAGGTCCCCCTGTCTCCAATTCCGTTCTCCATGTTTTTATCCTGGTGATTCCAGTGCGCGAAGTGCCTTGTAACGCTAACATATTGTTTCCTTAATATGTGCCCTGTCCAACGCCAACGTCTTTTCTTCACTTCTTTATTCCATTGGCACTTGCCAGTTTCTTTCCATCAATTCCAAATTGGTGATCTTGTCATGCCGTTTCAAGCCTTCAATTCTGCTCAAGCAGTTGTTTATCAAAGTCTGTAACTTCTTAGTTGTTGTATTTGCTGTCCTCCGTGTTTCAGAGTCATGCATTAGATTTAAATATTTATATTTCCGCCTTGGATCTGACTTCTCTCGATCTCCAGACATTTACCAATGCAATGGAAACCACCCACAGCCTTCTGTTTCCCTTATTGATATTACGGTCTGCTCGTGTAACTCAGTCCATATAGCCGCAACGGTATGTATGAGTCAACACCCTGTAGGGATTCCTCTCTAAGTGCAGGCTAGCCGTCACATGCCACACTCACAATCACATTTTTTTATCTTGTCTTTGTGGACTCTCAGTTCAATTTCTGGGACCTCTCCCCCTTCCCCCTTACAAACCAGTACAGCATTTCTATTTTGTCTTGCATCCTGGTCTCGACCTTGAAACAGAACGCCATCGGCAAAATCCAGATTCTCCAGCTGCCTTGTCAACGTCCATTAGATCTGTTTTGGTGGCCGATGTTACTGTTTCCAAATCCAACCCACATAAAAAACAGAAGGTGAAATGGTGACAACATATATCCCTGTCGCACTTTAGTTCTAATCTCAAAGGTTTCCGCAAGCTGTAGTTGATGTAGAAATCTGCAAGTCATGCCCTTATGGTCTCAGAGTCTATAACCACCCATTACACCTTGGTGTTCTTGACAACCAGTTAATTGCGATCAGATCCTGTTCCGATGACAGGTGTCGGTGTCATCTTGAGTACCGTTTAATTGTTCACATAGGATGCCTCAAGACATCCCTTCCATTAAACACCACTCTATCGTCTCATTCAGTCTTTTATCCAATTTTTACCCTCTTTTAAAAATAATAATCTATTAAATCTAGCAACTACTTTGTTAACATTACTTCTTGGTAATATTATGATTAGTAAGATCTGTCAATCGCATTGTTAACATTAGTTATGGTTATTATGATTAATCAGATCCTCCAAGTACGGTGTTTTTTTCTAGTTAGTATTATGATCAATATGTGTCTTGTTTTGTGCTCCGAAAAACAAGGATTATTTCAAGGTTAGGCGTGCAATTTTTATTCAACCCCTTGTGGACATCTTCTTCCCGGCTGACGCACTGGGATTCTGAATTCGCATCATTATCAGGGCTACACTAATTTCCAAAATGGCCAGTGGGATTTCCCACAATGCTTAACGGCGTCGGCACAGGGGATAAAGAAAGACCAAATTACCAGCCAGCGCATCGTTCAATCGATTGTGTCAAATCATATGTAATTGTGAGCGAGTTGACAAGATTGTCCTTGGTGTCGTGAGAAATTCTAATCCACATATATAAATTATCAGGAAAATGTAAAGCCTAACGCATTAATTCAATAAAAGAAAAGAGAAATGGTAAAAGCACAGGCTGTCACAATGGCGTACCAAAAATCCCCCTTTTTTCTACTTCGTCTGCAAATTGTAACGTTTCCACGTTGATAGTAAAGCCTATAGCAGCATACACGCGTTTCCACAAAACAATAAAACGTGTACTGCATTTCTTAGAAAACCTTGAGATACGCAAGCTGAGTAATGACCTAGATTAATACTAGCATTAATTTCATTTTATACACTGCGTATTGAAAAGACAGATGGAATTAGGATAGAGAGAGGGAGGGCTGAAAGCAGGAACGCCGGCAACACTAACACGCGTCTCGCGATATACAATTAATGCCACCCCCAACGCGAAAGGCATGAAGCACTAACTTTTTTTTTCAAATAGACAGTGATAAAAAACACTACCCATACGAGAGTTAGGTTTAAAAACCTGTTAAATGCTTATTAGTAAACATGACATTATACTGTTTTATGTCTGAAAGCCTGACAGTACCCAGACACCACATCGTATCGAAGTGAACGGGAGGTAGAAGAAAATGCATATTTTGAACGCAGCCACTTAGCTCCATTAAATTTATATATTTGGGTTCCTTAGGACTTGCTGACAAAGAATATGTTAAGTGTTACGCAAATAGTCTAGGAATTAACCAATTATAGCCAAAAGAAAATAGTGAGGTTGTCTGACAGCACTAAATCAGAATCGCACAGTGGCATGTTTTGAAACCACCATTTTACGGGAAATAGGCCAACAAGTTAAATCCTATTTGATTGGATAGAAGTAAATGTAAGGCGAAACACGATTAGTCGGACTACAAATACTAAATTTGGTTGTTAGGGGAAACGTAGGAAGGGTACATTTTTTCAAAAGCTTGTGTAAACATGGCCCTATTGGCTAGACCCGCTGATATAGTCAATTAGGAGCGTCAGTTCAGTGCCACATTTTCAAATAAACTTACTAAAGAAACAGTGCGTTGAGATCCAACTCATATTTTTCTAAATAAAAGCCTGGGACATAGGCAGATCGAAATTGTGCCATATTCATCGCCAGTCAACGTAATTGTTTATTATTTCCATGAATTGTGGTAAGCTTGACATATTTGATATCTTTTTGATGAAAATTGAATGTGAATTGATAATTTGTGTCTGTATATATGTGTGTGGTTCAGTAGCAAACATGAGGCAAAGCCTAGATATTGTTCCAACCTGAACAGAACGTGTCGGAGACAAGTAAAAACTGCATGGAATTGCCAAACAGTACTGTGACACCTATCTTATTGAATAGAAGGAAATAATGCTGGAATTGCAGAGGCGTTGTAACCATTAGGGAGGAGAATACTGGTGTAAATTGTTTCAGATGAAGCTAGCAGTTGGCCTACCGCTCTGAACTCAGTGTTTGTTATGTGTTGTGCTCAGTGTGGAAATAGATTATAAATTAGTTCTGAAGTAAGAGGTACAACCTTCTTGTTTCAGGGACCGTGGTCCTAAGTTATTGAAGCAGCACCTGGTCTGAGTTTTGCTGAATCCAGAGACTTACAGCATACTCCTTGGTCCAGATAGCGACCAGTGAGGTGTCTCAAGAACGCAGTGAAGCAATCGAGCAGAGGAGACCTTTTCCTGCCGCCATCACGAAAGATAAGCTTCTGTGGCCAGAGCAGCTCAACATTATGTGCCCCCCTCTAAAATTGACATTATATTAAACACAGAGGGACATAATTGAAACTTTACACTTGACTCATTTAAGATAGTCTTATAGAGTGTTATATGTGTGTGAGTGTCACAGTGTTGTAAAGTGTTGTGGAATAAATTAAATTGTTTATCTGTCTGTTGTTGTTGTGACTTACACTTCATCATTTTCATAACCCTAGACATTCAACGTAGTCATCATAATATTCCAGAATAATTCTGACTGAGGTATAAATGTGGTAGCAAGTAAGGTTATCTGTAAAACACTACACCTATTAGATACAGATACCTTCACAGCTGATCTCAGTCAGTACACTAAGTCCCCTATGAATATATATATCATCCCACTTTACCACATATATTGGGGTCTCGCTACCGGGATATTGAACTTTCACCTATTATATATATGTTGGGAATAATAAAATTTAAAAGGTATCCTTGGGTGAAAATAAATAAGGTTGAGCTCTCAGTGCCTGTGGTTGTCCTGAGATATTTAGTTAGAAATTGAATTGTTTAGTTAGATATTGTTTACATTTGCCTGTTAGAAAATGGCCGACATGGCAAAATTTCGATCTGCTGCTATGCAGGCTCCAAAAGAGTTAGGAATGGACGGGCAAGTTATGATTGCTTATGTCACTACGGAATGTGACAAATATATTGAACGTGAAGAAAAAAGATTAGAAAAAGAGGCTGAATGAAAGTTAGAGGCTGAAAAAGAAATTAAGAGGATGCAGATTGAGGCTGAGGCTAAGAAAGTGGAAGCAGAAGAAAGAAGATTGGCTGCAGAAAGGGAAGACAAGCGATTGGCTGCAGAAAGGGAAGCAGAAAAGGAGGAGAAGAGATTACAAAGGGAACATGAGTTACGACTAAGGGAGTTTGAGTTTCAAGGCCATGCTCTTGAAAATGGTGCAGGCAGATCAATACACCACAGAAACAGTGGAGATTCAAACTGCAACCAAGGATGTAGCTACCATGACACTTCCCGTCGCCCGGATAAAGGTGAAAACGCGATATGTGGAAGGAATCATAAAAGCAGCACTGATAAATGAGCCAATCTACCCTCTGATATTGGGGTGTAGATATGTCTTCTTGGGGAATCCCAAGAGACCTGTGATATTGGCAACAGTGCAGACCAGATCACAGTCTAAAAAAGAGGAGGATAATCCAATAAATACTCATCCAGATGAGATGAGGAAGGCACAGGCGGAGGACAAAACACTCAAGCCGTATTTCAAGAAGTTGCCCAAATCTCATACACCTCCAGGCAAGGGAGAATTTTATATGAAGAACAAGCTGATTTATAGGAAGGCTGGATCTGAATCCAATGGTCACGGACAGCTGGTCCTTCCCGCTTCATATAGGACTAAAGTGTTGGAACTAGGGCATGCGATTCCCTTCAGTGGTCATATGGGGATCAGCGCAACAGGACAGCGTATAGCTTGTCACTATTTCTGGCCAGGGATAACTGAAGATATCAAAAGATATGTAAAATCCTGTCCAGAGTGCCAACGAGTAGCACCTAACCATTGGACTGCACCAGCAACTCTGGGGGAAATGCCCATAGTGGGAACACCCTTTGAGAGAGTTGCCGTGGATCTTGTGGGACCTCTCACTCGAACTAAGAGAAGGAACAGCTACATTCTGACTCTGGTGGACACTTGTTCTATGTGGGGAGAGGCGGTAGCCCTGTCATCGATTGACTCTAAGCATGTATCTTGACTGATAATGGCTCTCAGTTCAAGGGGAAACTAACAGAAGAAGTTTTCAGGATCTTCCAGGCCAAACACTTCCATTGTAGTGTGTACCATCCCCAAGGGAACGGCCAAGTGGAAAGATTTAATGGCACGTTGATGTCGATCCTGAGAAAGTTGGCACACGAAAAACCAGATACATGGGACCAGTACCTTCACGCCGCCCTCTTTCCTTATCGGGAGGTACCCCATAGTTCAACCGGTATGGCCCCGGCAACATTATTATTTGGAAGGCCAATAAAAGGTCCACTCGAAGCGCTGTTAAGAACGTGGACTGATGAAAAGGCAGAGGAAAATATTACATCCTCATACCAATATGTGAATGAGCTGACCACTCGTTTAAAAACTGGCTGGAAACTTGCCAATGAAAATTTGAAACAAGCCAGAAAAAAACATGCTGCCTATTATAAAAGGAAAGCTAAAGACAGAGATTTGGCTGTGGGAGAGAAGGTACTGCTTCTTCTACCCGGTAGTCAAAATAAGTTACAAATTGGATGGCAAGGTCCATATACAGTTCTAGAGAAGGTGTCTAGAACAAATTATAAGATAGATAAGAAGGGGAAAGAAAAAATCTATCATGTGAATCTCCTAAAGAAATACTTGGAAAGAGAAAATCAGGAAGAGACACACTTGTTGACCTTGTCCATTGCCATGGAGATGAAAAAAGAACCCCTTTCATCATTTGAATATCCATTACACCCCTGTGAGACAGCGGCACAGGTGAAAATCAGTACACATTTAACGAAAAATCAGAAAGAGAGAGTGCAACAGGTTCTAGATGAACATACAGAGGTGTTAACGGACCGACCGGGGCATACAAACTTATTGGAATATGATATGAAACTGATAGACCCCACACCTGTCTGTATGAAAACCTATTCGATTCCTTTTGCTAAGGAGAAAGCTTTGAAGGAAGAGATAGACTATTTGTTGAAGGATGGAATAATTTCACACAGTGAATCTTCGTATAGTTCCAGTGTGGTACTCTTAAGGAAACCCTCTGGAGAACATAGACTCTGTATAGATTACAGGAGACTGAATGCTATCACAGAAGGACAGGTGGATCCATTGCCGGATACAAATCAGTTGTTTGCCAGGCTAAATAAAGTTAAATATTTCTCAAAAGTGGATCTGAGTAAAGGATACTATCAGATTCCAGTAAAGCCTGAGGTTAGACCATACCTAGCTTTTAGTACCTCAGAGGGACACTATGAGTTTAACAGATTGCCATTAGGATTGAAGATTGCGATTAGTGTCTTCTCTAGAATGATGAGAAAATTATTGGACCCTCTGAATAACCCATGCATCACAAATTTCATGGATGATATCCTTATAGCCACAGATACATTTGAGGAACACATTGACTCTCTGAACATGCTGTTTAATCGACTTAGAGAAGCGAATTTAACAGCCCGACCAACCAAATGTTGTGTTGGATGTAAAGAATTAGAATTCTTGGGACACACAGTCCATCAGGGAAACATGACCCCTGACCCCAAGAATTTAGAGAAACTAAAGAAAGCCCCGAGACCACAAACCAAGAAAGACGTGAGATCCTTTGTCTCATTATGTGGTTTCTACCAAAAGTATATCAAAAACTTTAATTCCATATGTGCATCGTTAACTGATTTGACACGTAAAGGACATCCAGATCGAATTACCTGGACAGCACAATGTGAATTGGCTTACCAGGAATTGAAGGAAAAGCTCACAAGCAAACCTATTTTGAAATTACCGGACTTAAGTCAAGAATTCATTGTAAGGACGGATGCCAGTAATATAGGGTTAGGTGCGACCCTGTTACAGAAATCAGATGCACTGGATGGGGAATTAAGTCCAGTGGCATATGCCAGCAGAAAGTTGAATAAAGCTGAAACCAATTACTCAACTAGCGAAAAAGAATGTCTTGCAGTAATATGGGCGATAAAGAAATTCAATATTTATCTGTATGGGAAGGCATTTGAATTTAGCATAGAGTATATCTCTGGAAAAACAAATCTGGGAGCGGATTTTTTAAGCCGCCATCCATGTGATGAGAATCACCATAAGCCCCAGAAAAAATAATAAATTTCTCTATGTGTATATAGAATTATAGACTGACATATAACGTCTGTTTCAAGTGGGGAGAATTTGTCGTGAGAAATTCTAATCCACATATATAAATTATCAGGAAAATGTAAAGCCTAACGCATTAATTCAATAAAAGGAAAGAGAAATGGTAAAAGCACAGGCTGTCACAATGGCGTACCAAAAATCCCCCTTTTTTCTACTTCGTCTGCAAATTGTAACGTTTCCACGTTGATAGTAAAGCCTATAGCAGCATACACGCGTTTCCACAAAACAATAAAACGTGTACTGCATTTCTTAGAAAACCTTGAGATACGCAAGCTGAGTAATGACCTAGATTAATACTAGCATTAATTTCATTTTATACACTGCGTAATGAAAAGACAGATGGAATTAGGATAGAGAGAGGGAGGGCTGAATGCAGGAACGCCGGCAACACTAACACGCGTCTCGCGATATACAATTAATGCCACCCCCAAAGCGAAAGGCATGAAGCACTAACTTTTTTTTCAAATAGACAGTGATAAAAAACACTACCCATACGAGAGTTAGGTTTAAAAACCTGTTAAATGCTTATTAGTAAACATGACATTATACTGTTTTATGTCTGAAAGCCTGACAGTACCCAGACACCACATCGTATCGAAGTGAACGGGAGGTAGAAGAAAATCCATTAAATTTATATATTTGGGTTGCCTAGGACTTGCTGACAAAGAATATGTTAAGTGTTACGCAAATAGTCTAGGAATTAACCAATTATAGCCAAAAGAAAATAGTGAGGTTGTCTGACAGCACCAAATCAGAATCGCACAGTGGCATGTTTTGAAACCACCATTTTACGGGAAATAGGCCAACAAGTTAAATCCTATTTGATTGGATAGAAGTAAATGTAAGGCGAAACACGATTAGTCGGACTACAAATACTAAATTTGGTTGTTAGGGGAAACGTAGGAAGGGTACATTTTTTCAAAAGCTTGTGTAAACATGGCCCTATTGGCTAGACCCGCTGATATAGTCAATTAGGAGCGTCAGTTCAGTGCCACATTTTCAAATAAACTTACTAAAGAAACAATGCGTTGAGATCCAACTCATATTTTTCTAAATAAAAGCCTGGGACATAGGCAGATCGAAATTGTGCCATATTCATCGCCAGTCAACGTAATTGCTTATTATTTCCATGAATTGTGGTAAGCTTGACATATTTGATATCTTTTTGATGAAAATTGAATGTGAATTGATAATTTGTGTCTGTATATATGTGTGTGGTTCAGTAGCAAACATGAGGCAAAGCCTAGATATTGCTCCAACCTGAAGAGAACGTGTCGGAGACAAGTAAAAACTGCATGCATTATATTAAACACAGAGGGACGATAAATTATTTCAAATGACAGGAACTGTGAACTTTTCCCAATACTATTTCCACGATAATCAAACACTTGAAGTCATGATGACAAACAACAACGTAGCTTAAAAAATAAAACCAGTATTACCTCATAGTACCCCTTCACAACTTACACACATATGATAATAATAATAATATATGTCAATACAAAGATTCTATTTATAATTGTGTGCATATAACCTGTGATTACATTTGATTGTGATTCCTGGTTCACTTTGTTGTTGAATCAGGATATCTAATATTTGAAAGGAATTAATACATATATAATTGAAACTTTACACTTGGCTCATTTAAGATAGTCTTATAGAGTGTTATATGTGTGTGAGTGTCACAGTGTTGTAAAGTGTTGTGGAATAAATTAAATTGTTTATCTGTCTGTTGTTGTTGTGACTTACACTTCATCATTTTCATTACCCTAGACATTCAACGTAGTCATCATAATATTCCAGAATAATTCTGACTGAGGTATAAATGTGGTAGCAAGTAAGGTTATCTGTAAAACACTACACCTATTAGATACAGATACCTTCACAGCTGATCTCAGTCAGTACACTAAGTCCCCTATAAATATATATATCATCCCACTTTACCACACTTGGGTCAGGACTGCATGTAGAAATACACAGCAATATGCAGATGTGACCTATAGGAACATAACATTTACATCGACAGTAGTTTAGCCCAAAAAAAAAACCTAAAACCAAAAGTTGCTAATTATTCAAGCGATTTTGTCATGTTCATCTGGTTTCCAATCTTTCCCATCCTCTTAGAATGCATGAACGGTTGGGAGCATGGAAATTGTAAGTAGAATCAATAAAAGAACATTAAGAATAAAATATCAGTTGACGAGAGGCAATATAAAAATAAGTTGAACTGCTCTGGTAAAGAGTAAATACAAAGATATTCCTATAGCAGATACTGCTGTAGGGTAGTGAAGAGTTAAAGACTTCACCATACTTAGTCCAGATTTTAATGAAGTAGTGAGACCAGTTACCTACCTTGATGCCCTTGCTTTCCAACTCACGTGCACAGTCATATGTCCATTTACAGCTGTGTAGACTGGAGCATGACGACCCCAGGTTTCGATCGTAGACCCTGGTTACAGTGTTGCGAGAGGAAAACGTTCTAACCGCTTAGCCAATCGGACGTTCACGGGTAAAGTGTATAAACAACATTGTTCTTCCAGTAAAGAACTTCAAAGGACCAGGATGTCAAATTTAAAACAAAAATGGACACCAAAAAAAAATAACCTGAAGAAAAAAGCCAGGTGCAGAGCCTCGAGGCCCTTTCACAGATCACAATTTTAGGTGCATGTGACAAAACGTCTATACGTGTTCTTCTGGTGGCTCTCTCACACCTTCAGCCCTCCGGGAGTATCATTTCTTCTTCATTTTTCTCTCCGATCGCTTATTTTATGGCAATTTTTTGCCCTTCCATTCATTATTTTGCTCTATGCTGAATCTAGTAGGGGCAAGTCTCTAACACTCCACTCCCCTACGGAAGTATCTGCTATGGGACTATCTTTATCTCTAGCTTTTTTGCTTTACCACTCCTCAGACTTATTTACGTTCCGCCAAGTGAACTGTGGTATTATCGTAACAATACCCGGTCATTATCACCGGTCAGCGGTAATACGTTTGACGCTTTGAGTCGCCCAGTCAATCTTTGATAATAGACGATCCTCGTTGGACAACCATAATGTTTGTCTGAGCGGTCGGCGACCATTTTGTTTGACTGTCTGAACACACAGGCGATAATGAGATAACAGTTTCACGGGACCATCCACGTGTGTGATTATCGCAGATAATCTGTCTGGGTAGACATCTTGGCGGAAGACATTACGCCAGGCAAACATGTTCACACATTTGTTTGCGAGAGTGCACAAGATGTCACCGGAAATATTACGTCTTATTATAAAGAGGTCACGCGTGGAATATTAAACTTTATATTTTAAAACACGTGGGTGATATTTTGAATTTAAACACCCCAACCCATGTAGTGCGTAAAGAGCTTACGATTGGATTGAAGTGAGAGCCTGAATATACAATGAATCGCACTGGCAAGTTTGCCGGGAAGTACAATCTGTTATTTGAACTGGAAACTGAAAATAAAATCTAGCGAACTCAGAGACACAGAACAGACAGCTTCGCAACTTCAAACGAGCAACTCCCAAACAGCCAGAAAGAGAAGGATCGGACCTAGAATTCTGTAGCGGTTTTTGATGTTATTGCGGGGTTGCTATGTTACCTAGTGTACTGGATGAGGTCAGCTGTGAAGGCTCCTGAAGATAACAGTTTATGTGAGTTACAGAATGCCTTTCTGCTACCACTTATGACCTCAAACAGACTTATTCTGCTATTATGTATGTTAGCTACGTTTAATGTCTAGGGTAATGAAATGTGATGTGTAGGTAATTAAATACACAGACACACACATGTAAACACTAATTCTAATAATAATAAGCTCTATGATCAAATCAACTAACACTGGCTTTAGAATTTAAATTTTACAATTTTTTGAGAATTTATTTAGTCCTGAACCAAACTTTCTTCTGGTCAGGACGTATGAAACAATATGTATTTATCAATAAAAGTGCATATATATTGAATAATCAAAATGAAAATTTTGTACATAGATATATTGTTACATTGGTTAATATTAACACTAACTACAGTGTCTTTGGAAAACTAGCACTGGATGTTTAGTCGGGGTGGTGTCATCATACCCGATCTCTGTTTACAATAGTCATTGTCTTTGAAATATGGAACTGTGGTATAGTTTTTATACACCAGGATTTTGTTTATTTATTTTATTGTGGAAAAATTTGATGAATCCACAGCAGGCCAGGTTTTCAACTTATCTGGCCTGTGACGATGCAGTAAAGACTTCAAGTGGCCCACTCCTCACAGTTGCTGGAGTAAAATGGTAGGCCTCTTAATCATCCACTCTTGGACCTCTTCAAAGCATCTGGCACTAGCGCAGTGCCAGACCAGAAACTCACAATTCAAATTTGAAAACACAGTTACGTTGTACTAGCAAAACTCAGCTGAGCTGCTGGCTAGATTATGGCGTCCCACTGATAATATATAATATCTCCTGGAAATCACTCTTCTAGCATTAACGAACTGTGTATATGGACAGTCTTTTAAAAATGGCACTTGCGGGCGTCTTTCTTTCTATAATATGAACTCTTTCGTCCAATCAGCGGACTTCCCCTCTACCTTTCAAATATTTAAACTACAATGTCCAATTTCAGTCCAGTCTCAGTCTAGTGTGTAGTATTTTTCTGTCGGTCTGTCCGTACGAACTTGGTTTTTCCCAAAATTACACTTGGTTTTAGACGAAACTACAAAAAAACTACACAATTTTTTCTCCACTTACGTATACGATTTCTAGACAAAGTTATTTTTAGCTTCTACCCTCCCCTGATTGCCCCTTGTCCACATGCAGTTTGTTTTTTTGCGTTAGGCTCAAGGACGCGTCAAAAGTGAATTTTGTGAGAAGTATGCACAAATATCTATCTGCTAGTCTGTATTGAACAATACAGTCTTTCGTCAATATCTTTCGTGTTATCTGTCCGTCTGTGTAATTAAAAGTATATTATTTCTCAGGTAAAGATGGGCTATCAAACTAGCTAGTTTTTATTCTCCTAAACTTATTATTAAGAAAAAACCTACTTTTTTCAAGGTTAGTTTTGAAATTTGTTTTTGTACCTTCGTTCACGGCGTTTGCCGCTATATTCAAACTAAAACGACTATTTACCGTAGAACGTCCAAGATACGTCTGTTTCTGACAAGAGCTAAGGTCGCTTTTCGTCCAATTCCTTACATTGTGTCAACTAGTGGCGTAATTTTTTCCTTTAAAACTACAAATTGCGGCTTCTAGCCTATAGATTTAAACAAGTGTTCAGACCGCAACATTTTTTTTCTGTTATCTCCGTTTCTACCCCGTCTAAAAGGATAGGCCGTTAGTCTGCATGTTATAACTAGTTAGTTTTCAATGGCGCTAGAAAACGCTGGCGTGGGCGAGAATGTATCAGTGTATCTTACCTATATTTTTATCCCTACATGTTATTTTACCTATTATCTTTATAAATGGAGGAATTTTAACGTTGCATCACTGTAATTTCACCACAAATTCCTTACTTATAAGTGACAGAACGAAGTATTTCGGAAACTTAAAACCTTAAAAATCAAGCCCGCCTTTATAAATACTGAGACTGAAAACATGAGGGACCAGAACTTTAAGTATCAAGACTGGAAACCTAGGAATTGGATCACCCGTCATCAGAGAAACATTCCCAGACCAAGTGTATCGCAAAACACCCGTCATAAGAAGGGATTCAACATTTCTCAGACGAAATTGATTCGAGAGCATTTGCACCGAAATTGCTCGTGTCCATCCGAAACCTGTGCAAGGAGATTGTTTATAACCCAAAATCTTGGGGTAAGTTGTGAATATTTATTTTACAAATGTGAATTTGACATGTGTTTCTTGCTTAGTGGTTATATATGAGGCTGTCAACCTCAACATACGAAAATAGTATATTCATAAACCACTACAGCAAGCGCTGGTGATTGTTTCTGGCTAGTCGTGTGGAAAACCCGACAGCAGAGATGACCCCAGACTCCGACTGGAGCTGTTATGAGTGATGATTACATCATATGTGCCTCGAGTGTATCATATCATTTTGTGAGATATATGTTGCTTGTTAATGTTAGTTCAGGTACAAATCATTGTCGCGCTGTCCAGACACATTTTCCCAGTTAATACCCAGAGGAATATTGGTGTAATTTGATTATCTTTGTTGAGCTACGTTGTGTACTCAAGAATTTAATTCTTCTGAGAGATTAACATTGGTGGGTGGACAGCGAGAGGATGCGCCTTTTAAGCTTCCAAATCAATGTACTTAGCAGAGGCATTTGTCTTTCTATTTTTTTCTAAAAGTACGTGGTTACAAGCATCAGACGGTTTGAAGTACAAACGTTACGACGCCACTAGTATGTGGAGAAGTTCACTCACCACCAAAACGAAGTGACGGAAACCAAGGTGACAGGACTCGCCTAGAGTTAAGTTTTCGTGTAAAATAGGCGAAAGCAACGTCCTCACCTAAGTCTCAGTGACGAAAGTTAGTATTTACAGCAAAATTTCATAAATCTTTCCATATTTATTTTAACTGTTAAAGACTACTTCATTATTAAAATTATTACATGTTGTTTTAAAACTAAACAATCATAGTCGCTTCAGTTTTATATGTATGAAAGCAAACGTATGAGCCAGAATATTTTATATATATATATATATATATATATATATATATATATATATATATATATATATATATATATATATATATATATATATATATATATATATATATATATATATACATATATATATATACCTAGACATATATTTACCTCTAAACTGAGCTATACCATTATAAGATGAATTCGCTGAATTAACTCAGCTGGGGGCTTGAACGGGTTAAAAACCATTGCTTAAATCCTTCACAAAAGGCGACGGACAGATATGCCGCATGGTTCTTGACTTCTGAATTATCTTGTGAAGACTCCCTTCGGATAGAAGCGCCACTACACTTCTATCTACATCTCTGCCAAGAGTAATCTTGTGCGAAGGTAAAAACCTTTAGATACTCTTGAGTTTTGGCCATTGTTGGACCACTACTGCAAAGCAGGGGAGGCAATCTGTGACAGTGCGATCTATGAAAACAATTTTTTTTTTAGGAAACCCCATAGAGCATAATTTTTCTTGAGGTTTGCTGATGGTTTTTTGTTGCCTTCTGGGGTTTGGTGACGGAAAGCCTTTGTGAAACTTGTACCCGCTCGGCTGCAGGGGCTGGGGAAGTTTGAAAGCGATTCCTGCTCGTCCGACAGTCGTTTTGTTAAGAGCACGAGACATTTTATTTATAGAGGTAAAAGGCGATATATATATATATATATATATATATATATATATATATATATATATATATATACATATATATATATATATATATATATATATATATATATATATATATATATATATATATATATATATATATATATATATATATATATATATGTGACGTACGTCTAGTTTGACTAGTGAATTTTCCCTGATATGATGGATGATTTAAAGGGACCTTTAGCTTTTCATAACATTAGAACCCCTGAACATTTGTTGTAACTTTTCGTTTGCCAGAACGCATTCCACCGGGACTCATGTAGGATACAGCGACGAGATCAAAGAGACAGACCGAGGGATCTTAGGGGAGACTATCGGCGCTATCAAAGACAGTAGTTTTCCCTGATACGAGACGCAGTTGCTTGCCGCTAATTTCGCGTCTCGGTGTCAATCGAGGAACCGAGCGAACGGGGGAAAGCGAAACGGGCAGCAGCGAGCGGATACGAAGACCAGGGGGCGGCTTCTTCTCTTGATTTGGCGGTCAGATCCCCAAAAGTTCGTGAGATCAAATAAGTTGTCAAGTTTATCATGTCCCACTCAACTTACATTTCATTTTAGCTAAATAGACCATGAAGAACTAGACACGTTATCACTCGCTGGCCAGATCTTTACAGAAGCACTAGCTTTATTGAAATCTTGTTATAGATTTTCCCCTGGATTTTATATATATTTGCAGTGATTTCTATTTCTGTGCAAAGCGGTAATATATATTGTGTAAAGTGAGCAGTGGTCTAGCTCAGTCATTCTATTTAAAGGGATTCTGTGTTAATTTAAATCTATTTAATTAAACCATCTCAAGAGTTCCAGTTTTAAATATAATGATCTATCTATTATATTATTTCAAAAGATAATAGATGCTTAAATTAACTTTTAAAGTCGCGAAGGAATTTATAATTAATAAATTGAGTTAAGTCCTAGTTTTATAGATGTGTGTTTTTAACCACTAGAACTCGCGCAGTGTTTATTAAATACATAATTAAATACGCGAGCATATATATAATAGGCTTAACGGGAAATTCATCGCGCTTTAGAAGGTTATTTGTTTTCGGTATATTACATGTCTTTTTTTTCTTTCATACAGAGTGATTGTAACCTGTGCGATCCCAGCATTAAGAAAGCAATAAAGAAATCAATCTAAGCAAAGCAAAGCATAAACAGTGTGTAGAGTTCCCCTGACGCAGAACTTGTTGAGACTGTGTAAATTTTTAATCTTTGAGGCGATTCTATGTTTGGAATTCCGCTATCTAACTTATAGCAAAGAAAGCACACCCAAAGACAAATTTAACGCACCATCAAACAACTTAAGTCGTAACGGGAAGAAGAACACTGGCCCGAGCTTTGTTAGTTTACTGACACAGAGAGATAATTCATAATTTCCTGAACAGTGATGTGACTTAGTTTTCTCACTGGACTTAAACCATACCTCACGGATAAAGTGTACCAGCACGCGTAAGAATTTTATTATCAGCGGCATAGTCAAATAGACCACACCATCCTCACCCCGGTATCAGAGACCGTGCCCTCCCATAGAAACTGTTATTAAGAAAAGAGACACAACTACAGATTCATTTTCCAGCGATTACGGGACCCTTTTATGTGCTGACCGCCTACCCGATAATCTGGGGCTAGAACTTGAACAAACACTCATACATTTAGTTGAGGTGTAACTGCTGTTGTGTTATTCTATGGAGTGCAAGATTTTTTTCACAATCGGTAAGTGAGAGCAAGATGAGTGAAGGCCTTTGCTAGCGCGTGTATGAATGACAGGAAATTAATTCTTTTGTGTGACCATTTTGTTAACTTGCTTACCTGGTAACATATATCTTTTCTGTATACCCTACATTGTTCCTTTAAGTGGGATAGTTGATAATTTGTTAACTCTGTTTAAAACCACCTCCTTTCCATTTGCGTAGTAAAGGGAAGAACAGCTGGGAAGAACATTTTTTTTTTCTATCACTTATACCTAACTTGGTAACACCTCTTTCAGAGTAATTAACTTTACTGTTAGGTTAACGTACCCGTGTTCCTGATATTATCTATCTCTGGACTGGGTTTGTCTTTGTCTAATGAGCGGGAAGGGCTTAGTCGATACCAATCTTCTTCACCCCCTCCCAAACTTGTTATTTGCATTTTGTGTACTTATGATAATTTATGTAATATCTGATATTTTAGTAATTGATGTTTAAAGTGAATAAAATCACCTAAACTCATTTAGTTCTGTGTGTTGGATATACCCAAAGCCCAACATTTCCCCTATTCGTTTAATATAGCTTGTATCAACGTCGTGTGCGTGTTTGAAAACACCGAATCGGTGAGCGCGCAGATGCGAGTCTGGAAAACTGGCAAATAATTGTTTGACCAGGAGAGTGAAAGAGAAGATTGAGAGACACGATTTGTCGTAAATAAGTCTGTCTTTACTCTCCTCCAGCACGCTGGGAAGCAACTATTAAATCTCTACATTTTCTATCACTGATCTTTCCATCATCATTTTCCACTCTAAACCGGACCACTATTTCTACGACTCTTTTCTCTCAAAATAAATTTACGACAATATTTGGGGGCTCGTCTGGGATAATTTTGAGATACATTTGATGCACACATATTTGTGGGCTGGTTCTGGGATCTTGAGCTACATTTGAGGCAATCGCATAGCCGGGTTAAAGATATTTTGAGTCTGATTTAGTTTGGGTCTAACTAGGTAGAGTGTGAATGATTTGTCTTTGTGAATTAGGGAAATAAATAAATAATTACACCCCTAGACAAACGTTCTTTAAGTATTTGGGTTGTCCACACAGCATATTTACAGGTTGTTTTCTCTCCACAGCAGTAGAAAGTACAGACAAACAAATATATTTGCTATTTTAATTATCCTCTGGCGGAGATAATTATATTTCTTTCTTTATAAAAGTTGCTGGGATTGCGTGATTGTTTTACAGTCACTAAGGTTTTTGAAGTCAAAAAGAGTTGAGCTTAGCTAAAGACGGATTGTTCTGATTTTGACAAAATTAAGTTAACAACGTCTCATCTCAATAATTGACTTTAGGGACGGAGTTTGTTGTCAGAGATTAAAAATTTAGTGGAAAATTTTTTTTTTCTTTTAAATTGTTTTAATATAAATTTTTCTCGACTGTTAGTAAAAGTAGATTCTTTTCCAGTGTAACTTACCATTTAGTGGCATAGTCGCTTGCGTTTAGAGCCTTAATTGCCAGATAATAGCAGCGATAAGTTTGCACAGTACAGGTAGGAGGTAACACAGGTAAATTTGTACTTGTGTTTTTTTCTCGTAGCGGTTCAGAGTTCCTCCCTTTCGCGTTTCTTCTTACTAGTTCTCTAAGCATACTTCATCTTATTCTTTAACAATGGCAGAGAGGATAAAGATGAGGTCCATCTTGAGGCTGGAAGCGAAAGAGGCAGGATTAGATGCAGAAGCTGCAAACGCGTTTATTAACCAGGAATTGGAAATATATGACGCGGAGCAACAGAGAGCCGAAGCTGAGAGGAAGGCGAAGCAACAGAGAGCCGAAGCTGAGAGGAAGGAAGAGAAAGAAAGAACAGAGAGGAGAGAAGCCCAGGAGAGGGCAGATAAGAAAGAAGCGGAAGAACGTCTTTTGGAACAGAAGAAAATTGAAGCAGAGATGGAAACTCGCAGAGAGAGAGAGAGAGACAAGGAAAGACAGCATCAACTGGCGCTTAAGGCTCTAGAGAGTCGGGGCGCCTCTACTTCGACTAACGGAGAGCCGTCTTCGCCCCAGTCTCAATCAATGGACCTCTCCAGTACTCAATCTGCCCAATTAACTGCTATGTCGTTTTCTTTAGAATCTTTTCCTAGCCCTAACGAAAAAATTGACAGCTACCTAGAAAAATTCGAGAGACTCGCGAATCTTTATGGGTTAGAGAGTACCCGCTGGGCGCTCAAACTTTCAACGTCACTGAAAGGCAATGCTTATGACGTGTACACAAAGCTGGGACCGAATCAACATGATTACGACATGTTGAAAAAGGCCTTACTACAGCAGTTTGAGATGACTGCCCGAAAGTTTCTGCAGTTGTTCAGAAACAGCCGAAAAGAGAGCACGGAAACATTTCCACAGTTCTCTTCACGTCTCACGGGTTATCTGACAAAGTGCATTGAATTATCTGACCTACCTCTTTCATATGAGGGACTCCTCGAACTTGTTCTTGTGGAGCAGATAAAATCCACTTTGTCGAATGAAACACGTAGATTTTTGGCTGAACAGGGGGCAGTCAGGCTTGAAGACATACTCAATAAAGCCGAACGCTATAGCAATGCAATGGCCGAACTTCCCAGCACTAAACGTAAACCCACCGATGAGCCATCTCGAAAACAGAATCTAGAACAGGCATCCTATTCTTCCACTTCCTCTCAACATTATAACCAACGAGATAACAATACCCAGAAACCTCCCCAGGAAAAATCGAAATTCTACAAAACCCGATACCCCCCCCCAACAAAAATTCTGATCAACCCAACAAGCCTACGTGGCAGCGCGGCCACCAAGGTCAAGGAAAAGGGAAGACCCCTACACCAGGAACGTCTGATCAGGGCAAACAAACCGGTGCAAACCGCATTGGATGTTTGCATACAGCCTCGAAAGGTAGAGTCAATGTCAGTGATTCTCAACCTGAGGGGGACCGACCCTCAACTCGAGGAACTGTAATTTTGAACGGTACCTCTACTACTTGTCTTTTTGACACTGGATTAAGTTTTGATTGTATTGTCGCTAGGCACCTAGTCAAACCCGGTCAGGAGACAGAGGAAACCGTCAAACTTAGTGGAGTTTTCAGGAGTGATGCACCCAGGACGCTTCCTATCGCACTGGTAGAAATACACTCTGACTTTGTCAGAGGAGTTATTAAAGCGGCCATAATGGATGATCCGATCTACCCAGTTATCCTGGGATGTAGATATGTGTTCATTGGGAGACCTAAGGAGCCGATTCTGGCAGCGGTAACCACAAGAGGGCAAGCCAAGAAGGAGAGGGAGCCTGCGCCAAACTTGTTGCCGAATGAACTGAAGGAGGCGCAACAAAAGGACCCTACTCTGGCGCCCTGCTTTAAAAAACTGCCCATGGCTAAGGACCCCAGACACAACGGAGACATCTTTTCTAAGGATGGTGTATTGTATCGTAGAACGGGCAACCCGGACACGGGGAATAACCAGCTCCTAGTACCGACGCAGTACAGAAACCAGATCTTAGAAATGGGGCACTCTCTTCCCTTTAGCGGACACATGGGACAAAACGCCACTATTCAGCGAATAAAAAACCACTATTGGTGGCCAGGAATGAACTCTGACATTGTCAGGTACGTGAAATCCTGCGCCCAGTGCCAACGGGTAGCACCCAAGCACTTGACACCCCCAGTACCTATGGGGCAAATGCCAATAGTAGGGACTCCATTTGAACGGGTTGCTGTCGACATTATTGGTCCTCTGGAAAAGACCAAAAGAAGGAACAGGTTCATCCTGACCTTAGTTGACACTTGCACTATGTGGGCCGAAGCCGTACCGCTACCATGCACTAATTCCAAGCATGTCGCAGAAGCCCTTGTGCAAATTTTTACACGGTTGGGATTCCCTCAACAAGTTTTGACGGACAATGGATCCCAATTCCGTAGCCTGTTAATGGAGGAGATCTTTAAGATCTTGAGGGCCAAACATATCCACACAAGTCCCTACCATCCGGCCGGAAATGGGCTCGTGGAACGTTTTAACGGTACCCTCACCATGATGTTACGTAAGCTGGGTCAGAGGAAACCGGAAGACTGGGACCAATATATATCGGCTGCCTTATTCGCCTACCGAGAGGTACCCCAAGCGTCTACGGGTTTTGCGCCAGCTACACTTTTATTTGGCAGACCTATTAAGGGGCCACTAGAAGCCTTACTTCGGTCCCTGACAGACCAGAAGGCTGACGAGACAGTCGTCTCTGCAAGCAAGTATGTATCTGAGCTTAAGGAAAGGCTAAAGCTAGGATGGGATCTAGCTACTACCAACCTTAAGAAAGCCCGCGCTAAAATTACTAAAAGATACAACAAAGCTGCAAAAGAGAGAGAACTACAACCAGGGGAGAAAGTCCTATTGCTACTTCCAACCGGAAGCAATAAACTTCGCATCGGATGGCAAGGACCGTTTACCGTCCTTAAAAAGATATCACGTACCAACTACAAGATCTCCATCAAAGGAAAGGAGAAGGTCTTCCACATAAATCTGCTAAAGAAATATTTGGAAAGACCGGTGCCATCCTCCGAGCATCTCCTGGCTGTCGCCATAGCAACGGAAGACGAGGAAGATGATGATGGTTGCATGGAGTATCCACTGCAACCCACAGAATCCTTTAAAGATGTCAAGTTCGGCGACAATCTCTCACCAGAACAACAAACAGAAACTAGGGCTCTACTAAAACAGTACAGTGCAGTTTTAACGGATGTACCTGGTCGAACAAATCTCATTGAATTTGATATGAAATTAACAAACGAGACCCCTGTTCAAACCAGAGTTTACCCCATCCCGTACGCTAAAGCTGATGCACTTCGCGGAGAAATAGACAAGCTGCGTCAGGCAGGAATTATCAGTGAGTCTACATCTCCTTACAGCTCGAGCGTAGTGCTGTTGCAGAAGCCCAATAAGGAAGTTCGGCTGTGCATTGATTACAGGTTGCTAAACGCGGTAACGGAATTCCAGCCCGAACCTCTCCAAACTGTTTCTGAGTTGTTCACCAAGCTCAGCAAAGCAAAGATCTTCTCCAAGATTGACCTCAGCAAAGGTTATTATCAAATACCAGTCAAGGAGGAAATTAAACCTTTGTTAGCTTTCAGCACTAGTGAAGGACATTACACATTTAACGTGATGCCGTTCGGTTTGCATAACGCACCAGGAGTGTTCACCAGGATGATGAGGAAGCTTCTAGAACCTTTGCAAAGTCCCCATATCCATAATTTCATGGATGACATCTTAATTGCATCGGAAACCTATGAAGAACATATTGCTACGGTTGCTATGCTCCTCAGGAGACTACAGGAAACGGGTCTCACAGCCAGACCTAGCAAATGTCTCATCGGGTTTGAACAGTTAGACTTCCTGGGGCACACTATTTCTCACGGATGCAGTTGGCCTATTAAGAAGAACGTGGAGAAAATAGTGGCAGCAAAAAGACCCCGAACGAAGAAAGACGTACGTTCCTTCATATCGCTATGTGCATACTATCAGAAGTACATCCAGAACTTCAACGGACTGACGGCACCTCTGACTGACCTCACAAAGAAAGGTTGTCCTGATAAGGTCATATGGGATCAAAAGTGCGAACACGCGTATAGCACTTTGAAAGGACAGTTGTCTGCATACCCCATTTTGAGGTTGCTGACCTCAAGAAACCTTTTGTACTGAGAGTCGACGCGTCAGGTCAGGGCATCGGGTCAACACTGCTTCAAGCCGATGACAGTGATTTGAACATGCTATTTCCAGTTGCCTATGGCAGTCGGAAATTAAATAAAGCGGAACGGAACTACAGCGTAGTTGAAAGGGAATGTCTTGCTCTGATTGACGGTATCAGACGCCATCATGAGTTTCTTTATGGTACATCGTTCTCGGTGCAAACAGACCACGCTCCGTTAGCATTTCTTGGTGCCAATAAAGAATTTAACGCTAGGATCATGCGTTGGGCGCTTCTTTTAAGCGTTTATTCTTTCAAAGTGGAATATATTCCGGGAAGACAGAATGTCGGGGCCGATTTTCTGAGTAGAAACTGGTCTACAGAGGAAGAAGAGCAAACTGAAGATACCAC